>SNQJ01S0089756.1:0-33131 GCA_010110895.2 Picea sitchensis
AAACAATGCTTGGTTGAATTCAAGATAGGAGGATATAATGATAAGATTTTATGTGATGTTATTCCCATGGATGTTTGTCATCTATTGCTGGGTAGACCATGGCAATATGACAGAAATATGATTCATGATGGGAGAATGAACACATACACCCTGGAGAAGAATTAGAGGACACACATGTTGCTTCCAATTAAGGATAAGGAGGTGAAACTGGAAGTAAGCAATGTAGTACTTCTCATGAGTGGGAAGGAACTCCTTAATGAAGTTAAGAATAAGGAGGATCCACAGTTCTTTGTGGTCAAAAAACCGAGGATTGTTCTGACTAGCACAAGAGTGGATGATTTACCAGAGGAGGTTCAAGAACTGCTGGAAGAGTTCGCTAACATCATAGTGGACGAATTACCTCGTTCGTTGCCACTGATGAGGAGTGTGAGTCATCATATTGATCTCATACCAGGAGCCAGTTTGCCAAACAAAGCCGTGTACAGATTGATGCCGCAGGAGAATGAGGAAGTTAAAAGGCAGGTCCAGGATTTGATGGACAAAGGTTTGGTTAGGGAAAGCTTGAGTCCATGTGTTGTTCCAACAGTACTTAGTCCGAAGAAAGACGGAGGCTGGAGGATGTGTACTGACTCAAGGGTGATCAACAAGATAACCATCAGGTACAAATTTCCAGTGCCGAGGATGGATGATATGATGGATTGCTTAAGTGGAGCAAAGTACTTTTCAAAGATTGATTTGAAAAGCGGATATCACCAGATTCGCATGAGAGAAGGTGATGAATGGAAGACAACATTCAAGACAAACGAAGGTTTGTATGAATGGCTTGTTATGTTGTTTGGATTAAAAAATGCGCCAAGTACCTTCATGAGGTTGATGAACGAAGTCCTGAGGGAGTTCATTGGGAAATTTGTCATTGTGTATTTGGATGACATACTGATTTATAGTAAATCAGTGGCAGAACACTTGAAGCATTTGGCTACAGTGATGCAGAGACTACAGCAGGAGAAGCTGTTGATTAACATGAAGAAGTCCTCATTTATGAAGACAAAACTCATTTACTTGGGATTTGTTATTTCGAAAAATGATTGAGGATGGATCAAGATAAGGTGGAAGTGATCAAGAATTGGCCATCACCGAAGAATATTTTTGAGGTGAGAAGTTTTCATGGATTGGCTAGTTTCTATCGGAAGTTCATCAGAAATTTCAGTGGAATTAGTGCAGCAATGATGGATACAGTGAAGAAGCGGCATAAATCTTTTCATTGGACAACAGAGGCTGAGAAAAGTTTTAATTTGTTGAAGAGGAATATTATGGAACAACCGGTCTTGGTGCTACCGGATTTCCTGAAGACATTTCAGGTGAAATGTGATGCAAGCGGATTTGCAATCGGGGCAGTCTTGAGTCAAGAAGACAGGTCGATCACATATTTCAGCAAGAAGCTGAATGAGGCGAAATTGAAATACTCCACTTATGATAAGGAGTTTTATGCTATCATACATGCATTGAAGAAATGGAGGCATTACTTGATCCCGAAAGAGTTTGTATTGTACAGTGATAATCATGCATTGTAGTTTGTGACTCAATAGGAGAAGTTTTATCAGAAACATGTCAAATGGGTTGAGTATATGCAAAATTTTACTTTTGTGATCAAACATATTTCTGGTACTACTAACAAAGTTGTTGATGCTTTGAGCAGGAAGTGTTTGCTGTTGCAGGAGTTCCAAGTCAAAACGTTGGGTTTTGAAGATCTCAGGAACATGTACACAGATGATCAAGATTTTGGAGAGGCGTATGAAGCGGCTGAGAATCCAGTTCTCAGAGACAGAAGCCCATGGATAGAGTACCTGATCCAGGAAGGATTATTGTTCAGAGGCAATCAACTGTGTATTCCGAAATGCTCCATGAGGGAGAACTTGCTGAAAGAGAAACACAGTGGAGGATTGGCAGGACATTTTGGCCATGACAAAACATTCGTGAAGTTGAATGAGTCATATTTTTGGCCGGGGATGCGAGCGGATGTCAAGAGATTCATTGACAGATGTAGAGTTTGCCAGCATTCGAAGGGAAGGAAGTAGNGCGAGGTTTTATCAATCATTACCCATACCAGAAAGGCCGTGGGATGCGATAAGCATGGATTTTGTATTGGGGTTGTCGAGGACACAAAGAGGTGTTGATTCAATCTTTGTGGTGGTGGATAGATTTTCTCAGATGGCACACTTCATCCCATGCCAGAAGACCAGCGATGCGACTCACATCGTGAACTTGTTTTTCAAAGAGGTCATTCGACTTCATGGGTTGCCGAGGAGTATAGTCTCGGATCGAGATACTAAATTCATAGGGCATTTTTGGAGGACCTTATGGAAGTAGCTGGGAACTAACTTGGCATTTAGTTCAGCTTATCATCCTTAGACAGATGGACAAACAAAGGTGGTCAACAGAAGTCTAGGAGACTTGCTGAGAAGATTGGTGACAGAGCACCACAGCCAGTGGGACCACATATTGCCACAGGCAGAGTTTGCATACAACGACTCAGTGAATCGGAGCACAGGAAAAAGTCCATCTCAAATTGTTTATGGTATGCATCCAAGAGGAGTTTATGAACTGAGAGATTCAGAACAGACTGCGACTAGCAGCGCTAGTGCATAAAATTTTGCAGAGACGATGAAGGAACTTCACAGCCAGGTGAAGCAACGACTGTTGGATTCAAGTCAGGAGTATAAACGCAGAGCAGATCAGCATAGAAGAAAACTTCAATTTGAGGTTGGTGATCTAGTTCTGGCACATTTAAGAAAGGAAAGGTTCCCAAGAGGAACATACAATAAGTTGAAAATGAAGAAAATCAGGCCATGCAAGGTCTTGAAGAAATATGGGGCGAACGCGTATGAGATTGAATTACCCGATGGGATTGGAATTTCTCGAATATTCAATGTCTCAGATTTGTACCCATATAGAGCTGGAGAAACAGAGACTGGAACTAAGCAGCCAATGATTCAGTGGACAAAGCAGATGCCAGTAGCAGAGAAACTGCAGATGAAGTGCATACTGGACAAAAGAGTGAGCAAAAGGACCAGGTGAAAACAATACTTCGAGTATCTGGTCAAGTGGAAGAACCATCCAGTTGAAGATGCCAGCTAGGAGACTGAAGCGAAAATACAAAATCATGGACAGACCGCGCAGGAGCTCATGGACAGGATCCCATGAAAGTTTTCAAGTGAGGGAGTATGATGCAGGAACATCTCCCACATCAAGCGAGCCAACGCGGAAGCCAAAGGACAGCTGGATAAGCTAGCACAATTTTTGAAAACACCTTGAAACTGTTGCGCGAACATTAATGTAGAAATTTAATGAAGCGCACTTTGTATATTGTAAATGGACCTTGAGCGGATTGCTCTCGTCCTTAGTAGATAGAGGCATTTAAGATAGTTAATGTAAAGTAGATATAATTTAATTCTAGACTAGACAGTTGTAGAACGCAAGAGGGAAACGGGATATAGACACCCTCATTGTGCATTGTAACATTATCAAAGGAAGAGCAAGAGCATGCAAAGAGCTGTGTAAAGAACACCCATGTACAAACATTTGAATTAATAGAAGAGCTTTGATTCAAATTCATGATTTGTGTTGTTCTCTGTGTACTGATGTTGATATGCTCATGAATGTTTGCCTCCTGTTATACATTTTCTTTTATATGTTGTGTATATGATTTCATGGTTGAGTTGAGGTCTGAAAGGATGAAGGAATGAGTTTCAATTGTTTCCCTATTTGAGCCAGAGAATTCCTGCAAGGAGTGCAGTTGAAGTGTCTGCAAGGAGTGCGTTGACAGAGGGTTCAGACAGAGATAACTTTTGTTCTCATTCATCCCAAAGATGAAGTTGGGCACAGGAGCCGTGCAAGGAGTGCGCAGGCTGAGTGAAGTTCAGGGTTGCGAACCTGAGCAAAGCATTGAGGACTACTGCTGCAGGTGTACGCAGATTCGAGGGACCTCAACACTTAGTCGAGATTTAAGATTTGCCACAAGGAGTGCGTGAAAAGGGTGTTTCTGAGAAGACTTAAAGTCGTGTGAAAGCTCAGGAGGAATAGGCCTTTGAGTTTTGTTGAAGAACAATGCAGGCAAGTTGTGCCTGGAAGGTTGGCAAGAAGCGTCGTAAGTTACGCGCAGGTGGACGGGTTCCGCAGAGGAACACTTAGTCATTTCGTGGATTACATAAGGAAGGACGGATGGTCGATATTCTCTGAGGATAATTCGCGACATTTCGTGAGCTGTTAGATCTCACAGAGGTGCAGGGGAGATAAAGCGACGTGTTCTCGAGAGGTTAAAATCTCAGAAGGGGCAGAGTCGTTGATCAAGATCACAAGGGTCGTTGGATCCACACGTATATCGTGGATCGGGGTTTCGTGGATTGAAACTCGAAATTCTTGCAACGGGAATCGCGATATTGCGATACGCGATATCCCGACAGCTATGTAAATAGTGTGGGCCACAGCGGATTTGGCGAGTGGAGGACAGGTGGCACACCTTATCGGAGTTTCGCAGCGAGAAACGCCGAAGACATTGCATCAGGATTCGCGAAATCGCGAACCCCGAATTCCCGATAGAGGTGACAGGACGTTGAAAGGTCAACTCATACGCGTGTCGGGTAATCGGCATATCCAGAGTCGGGAGTTGAAAAACTGAAGTGCTCGACATCGCAAGTAGCGAAATCGCGATAGGAGAAGCCCCGACAGGTCAGCGAAAGGTCAACGTTGACTGAGGTGTCAGGTCTCGGTGATTCGAGAGTGCAGCGCTCAACCATTGGACTCGCGAAGTCGCGAGTTCTGATTCCCCGATAAGTAAAGAGAGGGGGAATAGCGCGAAGAGTTATGTGGGTGCATATTTCCCGATAAGGAAATAGAAGAATATTTGAGTTCTTCGGGCCGTGAGGAAGAGAAGATCCTGTGTGCGTGTGGACCTTCCGACCTGCGGGCGGTGAAGGGGCCACGTTGCCATCACTACGCATGGCCTTCACTTTCAAAAAATCGTGATCACCCACTTTAAACTCTCTGTGGGTTCTTCCTTTATCTACACAACTTTTCTTCCTATCCTTGGAAACCTTTAAATTCTACCTGATATTTACCATCTTCTCCTGCATTTCTCAAAGCAGCTCTAGCCCAACTACTACACGATCTGCTAGGTTGTCCCAACTCACTGGCGTGTTGCACTTTCTACCATAAATTGCTTCAAATGGGATCGTATTTAAATATGTTGGATACCCATTGTTTCAAGAAAACTATACCAAGTGAAGGTAGTTTCCCATTTTGATGGCTTATCCATCACATACATCCTGAGCATATCTTCAATCACCCGATTTACCCTCTCTATTTGTCCATCTGACTTAGGGTGATATGTTGTTCTAAAGTTCAAACTTGTTCCAAATCCTTTGAATATCCCTTTCCAAAAGTTTTAGGTGAACTTGGAATCTTGTCAGACACAATTGTCTTAGGTACACCATGTAGCTTGGAAATTTCTTGCATGTATATCTCATAATTTTTTGTTTCCTTTTGTGTTAACTTCACTAGAATAAAATGGGCGGGTTTCGTAAGATTTTCCAACACCACCACAATAGAATCATGTTTCTTAATAGTCCTATGAAACTTAGTTATGAATTCCATCGTAATAAATTCCCACTTCCCCTGCTGGATTTTTTTTCTTATCCTTGACCTTTTGACATATAAGACATTTAGCAATAAAATCAACAACTTCATTTTTCATACCTGGCCAAAAGCATAGATTCTTGACTACGACAATTGTCTTCTAGTAAATTGGATTTCCAACATGATGAACCTCATGCATTTCTGATAATATCAGGCTCTTCAACTCCTAATCATTCGACACATAGACTCTATGTCTATACGTGAGGTTATCGTCCTCTCTTAACTCATAACCTTCCAAATTTTGTTGCGACATACCTTGTTGTAAAGTGACATTTATGTTCACATAACGTTGATCTGACCTGGAAACTTTTAAAATTGTGTCACACAAAACCAATTTATACATGCTAATGGTTATAGCATGCATCTCATGCACCCTCCGGTTGAGTGCATCAACCACCTTGTTCTTTTTTCCTATGATATGATTTATGTCAAAGTCATACTCACTATGGAACTCTAACCAATGACTTTGTCTGGCATTCAAATTTGGATATCCAAACAAATACTTCAGACCACTATGTTCTATCCTAATCTCAAATATTTTACCCATAAGATAATTCTGCAACACCTTCAAGGCATGCAATATGTGTGTCAATTCTAAGTCATGAGTGGCATAGAGCCTTTCATTCTCTTTCAATTTCCTTGACTCATATCACACCACATGTCCATTATGACTCGATATTCCACTGATCCCTTCCTTGCATGCATCTGTGCACACAACGCACTCAACATCATGATCAACAATTCTCAAAGTTGGCTCACTTGTCAACAAACTCTTAAAGTGTTGAAAACTCCTTGCACAATCTAGAGTCCATTCAAATTTTACACCTTTCTTTTGCAAATATGTAATTGGATGCGCAATCTGTGAGAAGCCTTCAATAAACCTTTTTTAATAACCTTCCAATCCCATAAAGGACCTTACCTCTATGACATTTCTTGGTGTCATCCATTCCTCAATGGTTTTTATCTTTTTTCGGATCCACAAATATTCCTTCCTTGGAAATAATATGACCCAAATAATGAATATGTCGCTAATAAAATGAACACTTGCTCAACTTTGCATAAATTTGATGCTCCCTCAATACCTGCAGTACCATCCTCAAGTGATCCTCATGCTCTTTTTGAGACTTTGAGTAAATAAGTATGTCATCCAAAAATACAATGACAAACTTATCTAAGTAACTTCTGAAAAGTCGATTCATTAAACACATGAAGACAATTGGTGAATTTGACAACCCAAATGGCACCACTGTAAACTCATAATGACCACACCTTTTCTGAAGGCATTCTTACTGATGTCTTACTCTTTTATTCTCACTTGGTGATAGCTAGATCTAAGATCAATCTTTGAAAATATTTGTGTGCCCTGCAACTGATAAAAGAGATCATCTATCCTTGACAAATGATACTTGTTATTTACTATTACATTGTTCAACTTCCTGAAGTCGATACAAAGTCTCAATGTACCATCCTTCTTCTTCACGAATAATACTAGGGCACCCCAAGGTGACACACTTGGGCGTATATACCCCTTATTCATAACCTCTTCAAGTTGCATCTGCAACTCCTTCAGTTTTTTCATACTCATCATATAAGGATTCTTGGATACATGTGTTTCTCCCAGCTAAGATTTATAGAGAATTAAATATCCATTTTTGTAGGAAATCCCATTATCTCTTTAAATACATACTCTTACTCATTTAGTATTGCACAATCTTCAACACTTGGCACTTTATCCTTAGATTCATCTTCCATGTGCACTACAAATACTTGACATCCTTTCCTATAGATTTTCTTCAATTGCAAAGATGAAACTTCTATGATATTTACAACCCTTGGAATTCCTTGAACTGAACTTAAGTTCCCTTCCTCATCCAAGCAAGTAGATGCTTTATTATAACAGTACAAAACAACATGGTTGTTGTAGGGTAAATGAACCCTACAGGAGTTACCTCCCTTAGGCTCTTCCTAAACCTAAAACAGAATAGAGATGCAAGCTATAGATTTTCCTAGATATAAATCATACATGAAAATACCTACGAGTTGATGGAATGAAAGGATTACCCGGTGATCAGATGGTTGTCTCTACATGCTCCTTATCTATTAGCTTTCTTGAATATTCCCTTCTCTCTTGCCAACACAAATCTTCACACACAAAGACACAAAGAAACCTTTCATAATATCACATGAATCATGTATAAATGGATAATAGATCTAGCGACATAACGTAAGAATATCAATTCCCTACAAAGATCATAACAATTACATACAATCAAGTAAGGAGGAAAATCTTGTACATCTTCTATTAATGGACAAATGGATTACAACTTACAATCAAAGAAGTTGATACATTCCTTTCCCAAGTTCCTTGCCCAAGCTTTATAATCAAATTGTTAAAATAAGTTTCCTTTCTTCTTTCTCCTCCCTTTTTCCCATGAGAGACCCCATTATTTATAGGATAGTAGAGATAATATCAAAGTGTAGTTTGGATAACATCTCCATGTTCAATACAAAAAGCTTCTCGAGGTCAAACTATGAACAATTTGGGGTTTAATATCATCTCATGAAACCAATCCTAAATAGGAAGTAATTGACCCGGTCGCGCCCTGCATTCTTGCAGGGAGCAACCGATCTCCCTTTGCAAGAGGACAAGAAACAACCAACACTTTCTAGTCACAAGATGTAAAAGGGAAACAAGAAAAAAGGTACTACAAATTCAGGGGAAAAGTGGTATAATTCAGTGGTTCGGATTATTAACCCCTAGACGATTCCCATAAAGTGATCAGATGACAAATAATCATATAAAAATGATGCTCGTCCAACCAATGCATATCAATGATGAAATCATACAAGCCCAAAGGTATAATATTCAAATCAACCTTTTTGTGAAATCCATTCATATCTATTAGACATGCCTTAACCATCTCATCAATTTTCCTTTTTTCTCCTGCAACTAACTGCACCAACCAAGATTTTCCAAGCTTGCTTCTAAAAAATTGGAACTTTTCTACCATCTTAGGATCTAGATAACTATGACTAGCTCCCGAGTCAATTAAAATAGCAATGGGTTGGTAAATCTTACCTTCCACCTCGATCATGTGTGACTGAAACTTAGCCTGGTTTTTATATAGGGATGCGTAAATCCTTGGCACATTTCTTCCCATGTCCTTAAATTTCACAGCTTGATATACACTATGAACAGTCCTAGGTTTATCACCTCTTTGAGGGAAATCACTGCACATATGATCTCCACCACAATTCCAACACTAAATAAATATTTGCAATGGATTTTTCCTCACTGTCTCTGACATTCTGGGCTCCTTGATAGTTGGTTTTCCTTACTCAATATTTCTGAAAAATGTTGTCTTGTCCCCCTTCTTCCTCTATCCCACCTTACTTTTCATCTTGTCTTCCCAAACCTTTTGGAAACTCAATCCTCCCCTTTTCTGCTCATAAAGACACTTAGCATGCCTTATGGTTTCCTCCAATGTCTTGGTATCATCATATTGTATCTTGTTATTGATAATTGAAGGAAACCCACTCAGTTACCTTTGAATTTTAACTTGATCGTCCTTCATGAATACGACATATTTCGACATCTCTAAAAATATCCTTACGTACTCATATATGGTGATACTCCCAAGCTTGAGTTAGAAGAACTCCTTCATTTTTTTGCCATAGTACCACTTGGTTAAGTATTTCTTTTGGAAATACCTCTTGAACTCCCTCCAAGTAACCTTCCTTTCATCAATGTGTTGCACTTGCACAAACATATCCCACCACATTGATGATTTTCCTTTTAGCTAATAGATAGCATTTCTCCCTTCTGCTTGCATAGAATAATTATGCAATTGGAAGTACTTCCTCATACCTAGGAACCAAGTCTCTGCATCTTCATCCTTTTTTTTTCTCATCATCAAAGGTAGGAGGTTTCATCTTATTCATTTATTTTTGTAGCTCATCCACCCCAGGC
The DNA here is from genome assembly GCA_010110895.2 of Picea sitchensis. NCBI lineage: Eukaryota > Viridiplantae > Streptophyta > Pinopsida > Pinales > Pinaceae > Picea > Picea sitchensis. The sequence continues at coordinate 9,662 of SNQJ01S0089756.1, forward strand.
CTTCTCTTATGCTTTTTTATATGAGATGGAATAGAACTACTGTGTGATTTCCTAAAAGAATGCTTTAGAGAGTAAGGTCGATTCCTACCAACACTTCTTGCTTCTCTTCTTTTCTCATCATCAGACCTGTGACTTCTTGAACTACTTGACTATGTTTCCTTATCCATTTTCTTTTTTATTCTATCTAGGTTTTGCATCAATTTGACATTAAATTCATCTTGTTGCTTCTTGACTCTCATAATCCTTTCATTATCAGCCTTATAACTTTGGACATATTTAGGAAATCCCTTTATGGTTTCTACCATGTTCATGCGCTCCTCCTTGGATTATGTAGCATCAACACCCAAACCGACATCCAAATCCCTAAATTCATCATCAGGACTATAAGTCCTATGTGCATCTTCCATGATTTTTACCTTCTACATTTATTTTATCCTTCACTAATCGATGATAATTCTGCAAAATATGCAGACAACAATATTTGTTAGGTGAATTCATGAGACAACTTCATGAAAAATCTGCACCATCTTGTTAGAATATTCTCCTATGAACCCCATGCACATATTGATATTCAACACATGCCATTGCACAATGTCAATATTTGACATGCACACCGTGTATCAGTGATGTGCATGCATCACAATTTTATTCTACACAACCCCAAACCTTTATTGTGCACACCTATGCACCATTATTTACTATGCAGTTCCAGTGCCACACTCTGTAATATCATGAATTTAGTGCACACATCTCCACATTCTTACTTAATGCACACCATGGCCACACTGAAATTCCAAATTCAACCACATACCAATCCGTTTTTTTTTTTTTTGCCCTGGGTATAACTCAACTCATGTAGGCTCAGTATTGAAATTGGAGCTCTAATGCTTCTTTTCTACCTCAAGCCCATACAATTCTAGTGTTGAACCAATAGCTTTGATACCAATCTGTAATATCCCCAACCACCTAGGTTGGGCCATGCTACTACAAAAAGATCTGAGATTTCTCTGATACCAATCTAGAACGTAGCCATTCTCCCAACTAAGTACCATTGCCAGTTTCTAAAATTTCTCGTTACCACAATGTAACATTCCCAACGTACTACTAAGGAATGATACTCCAAAATTCCAATGCATAGATTCTAATCTAAAACAAGTCTGAGCAGTATTACTCAAAGTAGTGAGCTCAACTTCGAATTGCGTTGCGCCACACTAAAGTTATCCTTTCAACACTACTTGAAGCAGTGGACGTAACTAAAACAATTGCATGCACTAGCATATTGATCACAAAACACAAAAGTGCACACAACCACCCCAACGTCATATGCCAATTTTTATTTCCTCATGTGCGGGGTCTAATTTCTTGCGCACACACATAAGTTCCAACCTCTTGTGCACACAGGCTTCTTCCCTACACACCCAACCATTCAATCCTCTTCTTGAATTTTCATAACCAAAATCACAAGGTTAAATTAATAAGAAAGATTAATAATAATGGTCATACTTATGCACGACTACAATACTGAATGATATCATCGCACTTACATGTGCGAGAAGCATTAAATGGAATAACAACAACTACTTATATGTGATAACATACAATAATTAACCCATGTCAAACATAGATAAATAAGCACACAGTAAAGAAGATAACACATAAAGAACAATTATCTTTTATGGAAGTCACCAACTGCACGCAGAACTCAAAAGTTCCTCCCAACCATAGACTCTATTGCTCATAATATTTCAACAATAGGTCACCCCCAAGCTAGGGCTTAACTCCACCAAGGAAAAAAGGGTTTTTAGTGACATGTTATGATATGATTCTCAATAGAATTGCTCAGTCCAAGGTGCCCATGGCTGCAACTAGCCTACAGTCCTTCATTCCCCACGCACTTTTCACACCCAAGGAAGTGTGCCCCTTCTCTTCTCAATATTCCCTCGGCTACCCCACTTCCTTTCTAGGGTTACCAACAACATGCCGGGAAGGAAGTCTCCGAGCCATTCAACTAATTACCAACATACTAGGGAACAATTCTCAACAAAACTTTTACCTGGAGAGTATGCTCATGATTCTAACAACCCGCTTCTTCAACAACAAATATCTCACCCAAAGAGACTTTTCACAGGCCTAACAACCTACCTCTTCGAAAGAAAAACTTTGAGTACATCCCCATAACTCCTTACAAGCTTATATATGTAGATAAGGTAATAATCATATTTTCCTTTTAGTCTGACCCCCTTTCTACTCAAAATAGAGTGAATCATGAATAATCATGGATTATACCAAAATACACTAAGGAAACAATATATATTGCATGCCTTCAACTCGACACTTGTCACCTTCAGAAGTAGCATAATCCACTTGGTGACTTGTTCCCTACCCTCGAGAACTTAGGATAAAATAATTATCCAACATTACACTTTTATGGAAATATTATAAATATTCCCTAAGACTTAACTCTCACCCCCTTTTCCCTTTTCCAGTGGAGTCATCCCCTCATCTCTTTTCATCCGAGTTTGTATATGCATAGCGATGTAATTTTATATTAATAATTGAGATTATATTTACATGGATAGGTGCACTGGCCTATCTGCATCCCGACTCACCAACCTCATAATCACACATGCTCTCCAACCTCAATACATATAAATCTATATATACACATAAATATTACTCAACTATACGCACACTTCTAGGTCATTCTCATGCACTTACCCAAGTGCGCGCAACACTGTGAAATGTGCGCACTTACCCAGGTGCATGCAACACAAAATTTTTGCAACTTGTCTTTGATAACAATTATCCACACACTACTTAGGTGCATGCAACATCAAAACTTAGTGCCAATGGATCACCAGCCTAAATGTACATTTACATTTACAATTGGCACCAATGACTCACCAACCTAATTGTACAATTACAAAGGGTTTGGATCAGGGACATTACATGCACAACCTTGATCTTCTTACCAGGACCCTACAATATTTCCTTATTCAATTGTAGCCAAACTTTGTCTCCCAATTTGGATTAGTTTTTTTTGTTTTGTGATGATCATGTCAGGCCTTGTACCTTTCCTACGAAATTTTCAATGTCTATTGTACTTGCAAATGGATTTGATTGATCTTTTCAATAAACTTCTTTTTTTTCAATGCTTATCCCGTGATGTCTTCCCTCACTCCTCCTTACTATCCATAAACAACATATAAGGGAGAAGGTGGAAAATATGCAAAGAAAGTTTCAAAAGGGGACTTACTAGTAGAAGCATGGATTTCTCTATTATAAGAGTGTTGAATGTAGATCAGATTTTCATCATAGATATTTGGATTCTTCTGTTTGTAACCCCTCAAAAGTTGTACTAATTTCACGTTGAATACTTTTGTCAACCCATCTCTCTATGGATGTAATGTTGTATATCTCTTCAAATTCACGTCCATATTCTCCCAAAGTGTATTCCAAAAGGCACTGAGAAATTTGGTATCCCTGTTTAAGATGATGCTCCTTGTTATCCCAAAGTTCACCCAAACCTATTCAAAGAACATTTTTTCTGCTTCTTGAACTTTGATGATATTTTTACAAGGGACACAAATGCACATCTTTTTGAGCTTGTCAAATACCACAAATATATAGTCATGTACCTTCTTAGTTGTTAGAAAACCACCCACAAAAATCCATCGAAATTATTTCCCAAGGTTGAGTGGGTATAAGTAAGGGATACAATAGACCTTGATTCCTATTATTAGTCTTGCCAGCAAAATGATGCATGCATCCTCTAATATACGGAGCTACATCTTCTTGCATTTTGGGCCAATACACATACCTTTGTAAGTTAGTAAATCTCTTCACAACACCAAAATGTCCTACATCCTTGGAGGTGTGAGCCTCTTTTATAAGATGCAATATTTTACCTTTAGGAACACAGATCATGTCTAGCTTGTAGTGTATCCTATTTTGGAGATGATAGTCACCCTTACCGTCACCTTCTTATACACAAATATAGCTCTTTAGATATTGAAACACCTCTTTAAATTCCTTATCTTCTTTGTATGCCTTTTTGTATGCATCATGGGTAAAATATCCATGTGCATAAGAGTCCCCAAATCTGTAATCTTGGATGTGTGTGGCATTGAAATAATTTCCACCAAGTCATTAGTGCTTCCCTTCTTACACTTGATGACTGGATGAAATTGTTGCAAAAATCCCATCCACTTGTAATGTCTAGTTTGTTGTAGCTTACTCTTGTTGTACAGTTGGTTTGGAAAATTGGTTGTGATTGATGTCAACCCTTGGAGAAGTATGGAAGACTGAGAGATGTGATCAAGTCAACCATTGGAGAAGTCAGGAAGCCCCAGATATGTGGACAAGATCGTTGGAAAATTGGTTGATCATTGTACAATTGGTTGTCATTTGCATGGTTGAGATTGTTGGTAAGTTGATTGATGTCATCTGTAGAAGAATCTGAGAGACAAGTGTAATTGACGAAGTCTACAAGAATCCCCAAAGGTGTGGCTATGAAACCCAAAGTTGTTTGAGGAATTTTAACATGAAGGATAATGTAAATGCATGTAACATACACATGGATGGATGGTTCTCATCATGTTGTTTCCAACGGTAGGTGGTACATCACATGGTTCCTCACGGTTGAGGAGTTATAGCCTCATGAATTTGCAAGCCTCGAAGAATGGTGAAGAATCCATAAACAATTACAAAGTCATTAATTAAGGGAAAAGTGGTTGTAACAAGAAAGTACAGGTTGACCCTAAAATTAAGAAAAAGGGCAAAACAATTATGAACCTAAAGTTAGGAAAAAGGGTAAAACAATTATGACGCTAAAATTAGAAAAAAAAGGTAAAACAATTATGACCCTAAAATTAGGCAAAAGGGTAAAACAATTATTACCCTAAAATTAGGAAAAAGGGTAAAAAAGTTAAAGGGTAAAACAATTGTAACAAGAGATAAATTAAGGGTAACGTGGTTACAACAAGAAATTAATTATTGGTAAAGTGGTTGAAAATAAGTTACATGGAAAAGTATAAACACATATCAACTAGAGTCTATCATTCTCACACATGAGTTCATTGAATATATATCTAAGTGAACACTTGATCTATTGACAAATATGAGGTAGAGAGGATGAGGTAAAGTAAAAGGGATCCTTGCTCTAGGTTACAACAAGGTATGATGATACAACAAAGTTGCTACATGATTAAAGGTATGTTTATATGCATGTTTTGAAGGTTATATCTTGGTGATGGTATGGTACATGTTGAGGTATCTTTTGGTGATGTTATGGTGCATGGTTTAGGGAATATCTTTTGGTATACAGTTGAGGCATATCATGAGTGATATGAAACATGTTTGAGGTACATAGCTTATGTGAGGTTATGGTACATACTTGGTGATGTTAGTAGATGATGAGAAACATCTTGGTGATGTTATGGTTCATGGTTTGATTCATGGTTTGTCACATGGTCGAGGCACATATCTTGATGATGATATGATGCATTGTTAGAGGCACTTGTTGGTGATCTTGGTACATGATTTGGTATTTTTTTGAGACACTTCATTGTTGATATCTTATGGTACATGCTATATGGTATGATTGACACATATCATGAGTGATATGGTATACGGTTGAGGCACATCTCATGGTACATGTTGCTACATGGTTGATGGTATGGTACAGGTTTGATGCATGATATGGTACATGGTTTAGACATGATATGGTACATCTTTTGGTGCATGATTGATGCATGGTTTGGTACATGGTACAAGTATTGATGTACATGGTTTATACATGGCATGGTACACACTTGACACATTTTATGGTACAGGTTCGATACATTGTTGAGATACATATATTGTGATGATATTTTTTTTATTTTGGTACATGCTTGGTAGAGATATGTTTTGGTGATGTTTGATCATTTGGTTGAGAGGTGCTCGAGGATATGGTTTTGTATCAATGAGAGTGACAGGTTGGTGAAAGTAACAGGTTGGTGATACTGACAGGTTGGATACAATGACAGGTTGACAAGTTACATTTTGATGTGATAGTGGCAGTGACAGTGGTTGTGATTGTGGTATTTACAGTTTGGTCTACACTTGTATTTTAGGGTGGTAGGAGGGGAAAAACGAAAGGGGGTTGTAGCCTCCTTTTGGTTGGTGTCAGACAACACATGGAGTTGGAGCTTCCTTTAGGTTGGATCCTAAGAATCAAGGGGTTTTACCCTCCTTCTAGTTGGAGCTATATAATTAAGGGAGTTGTAGCTTCCTTCAGGTTGGATCCTGTAAATAGGGGGTTGTAGCTTCCTTCAGGTTAGATCCTGTAAATAGGGGGTTGTAGACTCCTTCTAGTTGTAGTTGGAGAATCGAGAATTTGGTTCTTCCAATGAATGTATTCTTGACAATATATAAGAAAGAATTCTCTAGTTTCCCCCATTTTGGTTTCCAAGTAAACTATGGTGTATTGTGTATTTGATGTGATGTTTCTTATGATTATATTCTCATGATATATTGAATGCAATAATAGATGATACATTGATGATAAACTTTTGATTAATGTTGATCAAGTTGAAGAATATATATTGTGGTTAAAAGTGGTAAAATTGCTCATACCAATTCACCATGCCTCCCTCTCAGTATTCCAACAATTGGAATCAAAGAAGGTTCCTTTATGAAACAATTTAAACATTGGAAGGAATATCATGGAGTACGCTATGATTTGTGTACCATGGTTTGATGGTAAAAGTGGTCATAGATATGAAATGTGGAGCACAAAAATGAAAGTGTTTTTACACGAACACGAGTATGATGTTTGGAAATTTGTTTTCACGAGATACACCACTACAAAGAAACTGAAGATTACAACCAAGAAGGAATTGAAAAGAAACACCAAAATAGCAATGGATTTCATCTAGGAAGGTTTACCTAATCCGGTAAGAGAGAAAGTTGGAAAATATTCATCAGCTAAAGAACTATGGGATAAGCTACATAAAATCTACTTTGAGAAGTTTCCCATCACAAATCCAGAGAATTCTTAAGAATATGCAAGAAGAGAACAAGAAGAAATATGTTCATCATGTCAAAAAGGTTCAAAAGAAGAATATTGTGAAGAAGGCATAGTAGATCTTGAAGCATAATTAGTCAGTGTGTTAGATGAACTAAAGAAAGAAAGAGAGGAAACAAATTCTCTCAGAGAAGAATTGATCAAGATAAAGGAAGGTTTTCAAAGCCCATAAGAAGTCCAGTAGATGATTATGAACCTAAAATTCCAAACAAAAGAAGCCAAAAGTATTGAAGAAACATAGAAAAGTCAGATTTAAGAGAAGCAATGTTTGGATGTCAAAATAGTAGTACAAAGAAAGGAAGCATAGAATAGAGAGTATATTTTGACAGATCATCTCAAGGAAATATATAAGGATTTAAATTATATTGAAGTAGAATTTAGTCAACAAGAAAGAAGAATTTAAGAAGAAATCATCTCTTTGAAGATCCATCTTGAAAAATAAAAGAGAGCAGAAGAATTCATGGGGATTCAGATAATGAAAATATAAGATGAGGTTGAGAAGCTTCAAGAAGAAGTTTTCACATTGAGATTTAAAATCACCAAGATCAGCAAGAACGTTGAAGAGAGAGAAACATCCACATCATCAGTAAAGGAAGTTGAAGAGAAGAACTCTAGCGTTATAGAAAGAAAGAATGAAGAAAAAACTAAGAGTTATGCAGAAGTACTCAAAGGAAGGAATCATGGTCAACAATAATCAAAGAAGAATGAGTATAATAGAGATACATCTTCAATAAAACCTTCCACATTCAATCAACAAAGAAGCTTCAATCATGATGAAGGAATCCATAGAGGAGAAGATTGTGATCAATCGAAGCATGGATTAAGAAGGAATGCACCGTAAAGAAGATCATTCACTCCCACGTATGAAATTTTCTTTTATGGTCATTGTTTTATTTGTACTAACTTTGGACATAAGGCCATAGATTGCATAGCATATGGTATAAATGTTAAAGCAAGGAATGCTTATGTGGCTCCCCACAATCTTGAATGTTACTAATGCCACAATTATGGTCACATAGCTCAGAATAATAGAAGCATGATAGATCTCACCATGAAAGAAAACATCGATGTCAGATACACGAAGGTTTGGAGAAGAAAATAAAGACAATAAGAGCAAGTAAATAAAGAATAGGTCCCAGAGATCGCAATATTTGTAGTAGTGCAAGAGAGAAAAGAAGAGAAGGTGAACCAAGAACAAGCCCAAGAGATTGTACTCTCATGAATTGTAGTGCAAGATCATAATGAATCCACACGAAAAAAGGAGGAAGTCAATGTACAAAGAGATGATGAGTCTACAAACAAAGAGGAACATTACTCCATATTAGGGCGGATTCCTCCATTGTTCTGAGCCATTTGACTTGGAGACTCCCAATAAATATGAATATTGAATACCTGGGGAGTCTATGAAGTAGCTACTACATATCAAAGAACCATCATTCGATCAGTTTGAAATGTTTGCAGAGACATATTCAAAGCAATCAGATAGAAGAAGTACAAATGGAAAACTTGATCGATTGAGAAACAATATTCCAATGCAGATATCAGAGGAGTATCATTGATACACTTTTAAGGAAGAGATTCATGATTATATGGAAGACTCCATACATGGATATATTTGTTATAGGTTCAAGGATAAATTGAAAATTAGTGTACATATTTGATTCAATTTAAGAAACATGAATATGCAATGATCAATTACAACAAAAAAGCCTTCATAATAGTACAGTGACAGATGGGTCATCATTGTGGATAGTTGAGTAGCATAGTTATGGATAACTTATAACATATGGACAGAGATGGATTTATGAGATCATTGGAAAGTCTAGATATATATACAACAGAACATATTTAGAATTGGAATCAGTGGACAAATGAAATCATTTGGTCACAAGAAAACAAGCAGTGAAAGGCATATAAAAAAATGGAAAGAGAAACCTTCACTAGAAGCTATATCATCAGAGGGGAATTGTTGAACAGGGATGATTTTAAGGATGGAAATTTATTTTAAAATGTGGAAACCTTAGCGAATCTTACTAATCCTTCATATGCCAAGTATAAATGTTTGGCGATATTTTTGTAAAAATATTCAAATTTCTAAGGATTTTATATAGTTTTTATAAAATTTTGGCGATTTTTAAGGTAAAATAATTTTATCCTATAGAATTTGGGCGAATCATTTTTAAAATAGCGAATCTCTTTTTTGGAAAAACCATTGAAAATTATCCCATGAGCGAAATTTAGCCCCTAAAATCATCCCTGTTGTTGAACAGTATGGTCATTGATGTCTAACCAGTGAACATGACATGGAATGAATATTTAAATTCAAGAAATTTTGAATTCTTTATATGTATGTCGTAGAATTACAAGAGGAATCACCAATGGAAAAGAAGCACATGAATAGAGGAAAATAAGAGTATGTAGAAAGTTACAGGAAGTCTCGTATTGTTCTACATATTGCATAGAAGTCAAAAGAAGAGAATTTTTTAGACAAAGAGATCAAGAAAAAAATATTAGAAGCATGCAGACATGGGGGAGACATATAGATAGAGGGATCTATCATTTTTCCCATAATGTCATCTAAGAGAAAAGAACAAAGGAATGAATACAGAGAGAAAGAACAAAGGCATGGAGATAGAGAGAAAGATCAAAATCGTGAATACAAGGGGAGAAACCCCATAGCGACATACCCTTTTCCATTGATGTCAAAGGGGAAGAGATGTGATAAATGACATGGAGACTGGGGGAGTGATGGTCACAGGGGGAGCATGAGCATGATAATGTATATAAGCATGAGTTTTGCCATCAATGGGAAAGGGGGAGATTGTTGGAAAGTTTGTTTGGATAGTTGGTTGTCATTGATGTCAACGCTTGGAGATAGATGCCAACCCTTGGAGAATTTTGGAAGGACCAGAGATGTGATTGATTCAACCCTTGGAGAAGTATGGAAGCCATAGATATGTGTATGAGATCATTGGACAATTGGTTGATCATTGGACAATTGGTTTTCATTTGTATGGTTAATATTATCGGTAATTTGATTGATTTCATCCCTAGAAGAAGTTCGAGAGACTGGTGTAATTGACAAAGTCTACCAGTAGCCCCAAAGATGTGGTTGTGGAACCCAAAGTTGTTTTAGGAATTTGAATGTGAAGGAGAATGTAAATGCAGGTAACATACTCATGGATGGATAGTTCTCGTCATGTTGTTTCCAATGATAGGTGGTACACCATGTGGTTCCTCACGGTTGAGGAGTTATGGCCTCATGAAGTTGGAAGCCCCGAAGAGTTGTTAAGAAGCCTTAAACAATTACAAAGTCATTAATTAAGGGAAAAATGGTTGTAACAAGAAAGTACAGTTTGACCCTAAAATTAAGAAAAAGAGTAAAATGGTTATGACCCTAAAATGAGGAAAAAGGGTAAAACGGTTATGACGCTAAACTTAGGAAAAAGGATAAAATAGTTATGACCCTAAAATTAGAAAAAAAGGTAAAACAATTATGACAGGAAAAAGGGTAAAACAATTATTACCCTAAAATTAGGAAAAATGTTAAAATAGTTAAAGGGTAAAACAATTGTAACAAGAAATTAATTAAGGCTAAAGTGGTTACAACAAGAAATTAATTAATGGTAAAGTGTTGAAAATCAGTTACATGGAAGAGTATAAATACACATCAAGAGTCTCTCATTCTTACACACAAGTTCATTGAATATATATCTAAGTGAACACTCGATCTATTGGCAAATATGAGGTAAAGTAAAGAGGATGCTTGTTCCAGGTTGAAGCAAGGTATTATGATGCAAGAAGTCCAATAGATGATTTTGAATCTAAAAGTCCAAATAGAAGAATCCATAAGGATTGAAGAAACATACAAAATTCAGATAGAAGAGAAACATTGTTTGGAAGTTGAAATAGTAGCGCAAAGAAAGGAAGCAAAGAAGAGAGAGAATATTTTGATAGATCATCCCAAGGAAATATCTAAGGATTTAAACCAACTTGAAGTGGAATTTAGTCAACAAGAAAGAACAATTGAAGAAGAAATCATCTCCTTGAAGATCCAACTTGAAGAAGCCAAAACAACGGAAGAAGTCATGAAGATTAAGATACTGAAGAAAGAAGAAGAGGTTGAGAAGCTTGAAGAATAAGTTGTCACATTGAGAGTTAAAATGTTCAAGATCAGCAAGAACGTTGAAGAGAGAGAAACATCCACATCATCAGTAAAGAAATTTGAAGAGAAGCACTCCAGGTTTCTAGAAAGGAAGAATGAAGAAAATGGTAAGAGTTATGCAGAAGTACTCAAAGGAAGGAATCATGGTCAACAAGAATCAAAGAAGAATGAGTATAATAGAGATATACATTCAATAAGACCTTCCACATTCAAGCAACAAAGAACATTCAATCATGATGAAGGAATCAACAAAAGAGAAGATCGTGATCAACCTAGGCATGAATTCAGAAGGATTGCACCGCAAAGAAGATTTTTCACTCCCAGGTATGAAATTTTCTTTTATGGTCATTATTTTATTGGTACTAATTTTGGACATAAGGTTGTAGATTGCAGAGCATATGGTAGAAATGTTCAAGCAAGGAATGTTTATGTGGTGCACTAGAATATTGAATGTTACAAATGTCACAATTATGGTCACATAGCTCGGAATTGTAGAAGCATGATATATCCCACCATGAATGAAAACATCGATGTTATATACATGAAGGTTGGAGAAGAAAAAAAATACAAGAAGAGCATGTGAATAAAGAAAAGGTCCCAAAGATCGCAGGATTTGCAGTAGTGGGAGAAAGAAAAGAAGAGCATGTGAACAAAGAATAGGCCCAAGAGATTGTACTCTCAGGAATTGTATTGCAAGATCATAATGAATCCACATGAAAAAAGGAAGAAGTCAGAGTATAGAGAGATTATATGTCTACAGACAAAAATGAAGATTACTCTATATTAGGGAAGATTCCTCTATTGTTTTGAGCCATTTGGCTTGGATACTCCTAGTAAATATGAATATTGAATAGGGGGATTTTATGCAGTAGCTAATACAGATAAAAGAACCATCCTTTGAGAAGTTTGAAATGTTTGCAGAGATAGATTCATAGAAGTCTGATAGTAAAATTATAGAATGACATATTGATCGATTGAGAAGTAGTATTCCCATGTAGATATCAGAGCAATATTACTGTTACACTTTTTAGGTAGAGATTCATGATTATATGGAAGACTCTAGATAGGGATATATGTATTACAGGTTCAAGGATAAATTGCAGATCAATGGGCATATTTTATTCAGTCTAAGAAATGAGAATATGCATTGACTAGTTACAACAAAGAATCCTTCGTAATAGTATAGTGACAGATGGGTCAATATTGTGGACATTTGAGTAGCAGATTTATGGAAAACTTATAACATATGGACATAGATGGATTTATGATATCATTGGCAGGTCTAGACAGATATATGAAAAAACATATTTACAATTGGAGTTGGTGGAATCAATGGACAAATGAAATCAGTTGGTCACAAGAAAACAAGCAGTGAAAGGTATAGAAGAACAGGGAAAGAGAAACCTTCAAAAGAAGCAATATCATCAGAGGGATATTGTTGAACAATATGGTCATTGATGTCGAAATAGTGAACATGATAGGCCATGAATATTTAAAGCCAAGAAATTTTGAATGATTTTTATATATTTCATAGAATTACAAGAGAAAGCACCAATGGACAAGAATCATCAGAAGAGAGGAAATGAAGAGTATGCAGGAAGTCCCATATTGTTCTATATCTTGAGGAGAATTCAAGGGGAGAGAAATTTTCATACAAAGAGATCAGGAAAGAAAGATTAGAAGCATTCATACATGGGGAGACATACCCACAGGGGGAGTTATCATTTTTCCCATAATGTCATCAGAGAGAAAAGAACAAAGGCATGAATGCAGAGAGAAAGAACAGAGGCATGGAGACAAAGAGAAAGATCAAAAGCATGAAGACAGGGGGAGCAGAACAAAAGAGAGATACCCTTTTCCATTAATGTCAAAGGGGAGAGATAAGAAAAATGGCATGGAGACAAGGGGAGTGATGGTCATAGGGGGAGGATGAGAATGTGTTTTCATATGAGCATGAATGCTTACATCAATGCCAAAGGGGGAGATTGTTGGATAGTTGGTTTGGACAATTGGTTGTCATTAATGTCAACCCTTGGAGAAGTCAAGAAGACCCAGATATGTGATCAAGTCAACCCTTGAAGAAGTATGGAAGCCCTAGAGATGTGAACGAGATCGTTGGATAATTGGTTGATCATTGGACAATTGGTTTTTATTTTTATGGTCGATATTTTTGGCAACTTGATTGATGTCATCCCTAGAAAAATTCTGAGAGACAGGTGTAATTGATGAATTCTACAAGAGACCTCAAAGGTGTGGTTGTGGAACCCAAAGTTGTTTGAGAAATTTGAATGTGAAGGACAATGTAAATGCCTATAACATATTCATGGATAGATAGTTCTCATCATTTTTTTTCCAATGGTACATGGTATGCCACATGGTTCCTCATAGTTGATTAGTTATGGCCTCATGAAGTTGGAATCCCCGAAGAATGGTTAAGAATCTGTAAACAGTTACAAAGTCATTAATTAAGGGAAAAGTGGTTGTAACAAGAAAGTACAGGTTGACCCTAAAATTAAGAAAAAGGGTAAAACAATTATGACCCTAAATGAGGAAAAAGGGTAAAACATTTATGACCCTAAAGTTAGGAAAAAGGGTAAAACAATTATGAACCTAAAATTAGAAAAAAAAAGGTAAAACAATTATGACCCTAAAATTAGGAAAAAGGGTAAAATGGTTATTACTCTAAAATTAGGAAAAAGGGTAAAATAGTTATTACCCTAAAATTAGGAAAAAGAGTAAAACAGATAAAGGGTAAAATAGTTGTAATAATAAATTAATTAAGGGTAAAGTGGTTACAATAATAAATTAATTAATGTTAAAGTGGTTTAAAAGAGGTTACATGGAAGAGTATAAATACACATCAAGAGTCTCTCATTCTTACACACAAGTTCATTGAATATCTATCTAAGTGAACACTTGATCTATTGACGAATATGAGGTAGTGAGGATGCAGTAAAGTAAAGGGGATGCTTGTTCTAGGCTGCATCAAGGTATGATGATGCAACAAGGTTTCTACATGATTAAAGGTATGTTTATATGCATGTTTTGAAGGTTATATCTTGGTGATGGTATGGTACATGTTGAGGTATATTTTGGTGATGTTATGGTGCATGGTTTATGGAATATCTTTTAGTATATGGTTGAGGCATATCATGAGTAATATGACATATGTTTGAGGTACATAGCTTATGGAGGATGGCACATGTTTGGTACATGGTTTAGATGCTTATCTTGATGAGGTTATGGTACATGTTTGGTGATGTTACTACATGATGAGACACATCTTGGTGATGTTATGGTTCATGGTTTGATGCATGGTTTGGCACATGGTTGAGGTACATATCTTGATGATGATACGATGCATTGTTAGAGGCACTTGTTGGTGATCTTGGTACATGCGTTGGTACTTTGTTGAGGCACTTCATTGTTGATATATTATGGTACATGCTATATGGGATGATTGAGACATATCATGTGTGATATGGTATATGGTTGAGTCACATCTCATAGTACATTATTTATGGTACATGGTTGGTGGTATGGTACAGGTTTGATGCATGATCATGGTTGATACATGGTATGGTATAGTTTTTGGTACATGATTGATGCACGATTTGGTAAATAGTATAGGTATTGATGTACATGGTTGATACATGGTATGGTACAAGTTTGGAACATTGTATGTTACAGGTTTGGTACATGGTTGAGATACATATCTTGTGATGATATGTTTTTCATCTTGGTACATACTTGGTAGAGGCATGCTTTGGTGATGTTTGAGCATCTGGTTGAGAGGTGTTCTTGGTGATCGACAATATGGTTTTGTATCAATGAGAGTGACAGATTGGTGACAGTGACAGGTTGGTGATAGTGACAGGTTCGATACAATGACAGGTTCATAGGTTATAGGTTGATGTGACAATGGAAGTGACAATGACAGTGGTAGTGACAGTGACAGTGACAGTGGAAGTGACAGTGGTTATGCTTGTGGTAGAGACAGTTTGGTATACACTTTTATTTATGGGTGGCAAGAAGGGCAAGGAAAGGGGGTTGTATCCTCCTTCCTGTTGGTGCCAGAGAAAAAAGGGAGTTGGAGCTTCCTTCAAGTTGGAGCTTGAGAATAAGGGGGTTGTAATCTCCTTCTAGTTGGAGCTAGAGAATTCAGGGAGTTGTATCTTCCTTCAGGTTGGAGCCTATAAATAGGTGGTTGTAGCCTCCTTCCAATTGTAGCTAGAGAATTGGGAATTTGGTGCTTCCAATGAATGTATTCTCGACAATATATAAGAAAACAATATGTGGTTTTATCCCATTTGGGTTTCCATGTAAAATTTGGTGTACTTTGTATTTGATGTGATGTTTTTTATGTGATGCTTCTTATAATTATATTCTCATGATATATTGAATGCAATCATAGATGATACTTTGATGATAAACTGTTGAATATTGTTGACAAAGTTGAAGAATATATTTTGTGGTTAAAAGTGGTAAAAGTGATCATATTGATTCACCCATACCCTCTCAGTATTTTAACAACTCTTGACCTGCAAATAGTGAAATGGATGGTGATTAGTGTGTATAATTGTTTCCTTTCCAATTGTATAGTTCTTTCACTTCTTAGCATCTTGAACCAGGGCATAGAGTTTCTTATCTTATGTAGGTTAGTTCAAAACTCCCCGATGAAACATCTCAAAGTAATATCATACTATCTTACCTCCTTGCATAAAATATTCTCCCATAGCATACCCACTTGCACCTATCTCCACTTCGAAATACTTTTGCAAGTTAGGAAATGCGAAATTTGGCGTTTGAATCATTTTTTGTTTTAGCTCATTGAAATATTTCTACTGATTCTTTCCCCACTAGAAAATATTACCACTCGCTCTTATGGAATTTAGTGGTGCATCTACCATTTAAAAATATGCTATGAAATTTTGTAGGTATTGTGTTTCCCCAAAAAATATCCTAAATTCAATGACACTAGTAGGAACTAGCCACCTCATGATGACCTCCATATTTGCAGGATCTATCTTGAGTTCCCCTCCATCAATCAAATACCCCAAATACACTAATGATTTCTAATAAAACTCACATTTCATGAGGTTTTATATAAATTTATGTTTTTTCAAAGTCTCTAACACCTGCATGAGATGTGAGTTGTGCTCCTCCCGGGTATATCTATAAACCAATATGTCATTCAAATACACTATTACAAATGAATCTAAATAGGGACAATACATCATCATCAACCACATAAATGCATTTATTTCATTACATAAACCAAAAGGCACGACTAACAATTCATACGGACCTTGCCTTGCTTTGAAGGCATTTTTTTTAACACATACCTAGTGGTATCCTGATTTGAGATCCAACTTGCTAAAGTACTTGGCTTGCTAAAATTGATCTAACAAATCATAAATCCTAGGAGGATGGTACCAATTCTTGAGTGTGATCTTGTTCAAATGTTTGTAGTTGATATACATTCACCAAGTCCCATCCTTCTTGGGTGCTATGATGATATTTTACCCACTTGGTGAGGGGATTGGTCGAATAACTCCCTACTCCAGTAGCTACCTCAAGTGTTTCTTCACTCTGTATGTTTCTAGAACATATTTTCTATACAACCCAATGTTTCGTAATGTGGATTCAGGAAACAACTGTAACGCATGCTCCAATTTCCTCCGTGGAGGTCCTTTAGGCTCTTTGAACACACCCTGCTATGCTTTCAACAACTCCTCCAACTGTTTCTTTTGTTCTTTGTTACATCCCTCCAAGGATTCCTTTACTCCTACCAATTCCTATCTTGGCTAATTCTTTCTTAAGAAAATAAATACACACTTATTACTATAACTAATCAAGTTTTTGTCTTTGTTAGCACATACCAGAGAGATATTTGACTTGCCTTTGTGTGCATTGAAGATGAAAGACTTTCCATCCTTTATCAGGAAATATTGGTTTACTCTTTGCATGAATATCTCATCCCTCATATACATGTAGGGGATTCCAAACACTATATCACACACATCAAGGGGTAATACATATAACTCCACTTCATCAATAAAATATGCACTTATAGAAAACTTGATCTTACACTTTTTATTGTCTTTGATTTCTACATTCTTATTCACCCATCGCAATGGATATGGGCTTGGATGGTCATAAACTTCCAACCCAAGCTTGGTAATTAGATCATTTTCTATGAGGTTGTCCTACGAGATAGAATTGAATAGAGAATCTAGCTTACCCTTTTTGACCTAGATATTAATATGGAAGATTTGTTTCATCTCCTTCTCTTTCTTGTGATGAAGGATACTTAGATTAACCTCTTTTTCCACTAAAGTGTAGACAATATTCTCATCCACATCTGATATTCTCTCTACCAACTTGCCTAAATCTTTCCCTTGCAGGTTCATCTTCTTGGCATCCTTCTTATGGTTCTTTGGATGTAGCTTCCAACATTTGTCTTAAATGTGACCATCACTATTACAATAGTTGTAGTGTTCTTTTAGATCCTTACACTAATGTGCAATGGATATCATCTTCTTGTCTTTCCCTTTCCACTTCTTCTTCCCCTCCTTAGAAGCTTCTTGGTGATATTTATGTTTAGAACCACTTATTTTCCTTTTCTTGTGGCCTATGTTCTCTAGATACTATTCTTGCACACATGTCTCATCAATGGTCATGGGTTAGAATAACATCACCTTCTTTCACAAATGACTATGTAGACCCCACAGAGACTTTAGGAGTACATATGGATTCTTGGGAGAGATAACCAACATGATAACCATCTCCTTGAATTCGGTGGTGTACTCTTGCACACTCTACCCTTGTCTTTTCCTGAAGTGATTCCAATGGATCCATTGGTCCTCTACATACCTAATAGGGTAGAACTAGGACTTGATGAGGGATTTAAAATCCTCCCACTTAGTTAGTGGTGGATCGCCCTCCAGCGTAAGTGTCTTCATGTGTCTTTCACACTAGGTTAATGCGTGGCCCTCTAATTTTTGTTAGGTAAATGAAATATTCTTCTCTTCATCTATATTATGGACACTAAAATACATTTCTAACTATTTCAACCAATGGTTCAACTTAATAGAATCAATTTCACCTTCATAGGGTTTCATGTCCACTTTCTCTTACATTTCAAATAGAGATTGTGAACGAGTGATGGAACATGAACTTTGTTTCTATTTCTCAAGCTCTTTTCTTGAATCCTTTTCTAGGTCTTCACTATAACCAAATTTCCACTTTGATCTACCTTCTGAGTTAGACCTAGCAACCTTCGCAAAATACCTGAACTTGTTTGTTAACACAACTGTGATGAGTGCCATGTTGCAAGATATATGAACAACTTTCTTTTCCATCCTAAAAAATCTCTCTTCCACTGCATCACGAGGGTTGTTATGCATATAATTATCTACCATGGCTAGGGTTCTATGACTTCCTTCTTAAGCCAACTCCTAGATACTGCAAATTTCCACAACTACCCCAAATAAAACTAATCTGATAACAATATGATCTGTAAATTTCTGTGGATGTTCCATTGGAACAATTCATCCCAATAGATCTTATAATATTATGAAATACTAGATTATGCAATTTATTTCCATAGATCCCAAATTAATTATTACTAGTTTATTGCTTAAATCTATGAAAATAACTAAATAAATGAAAGAACATGAAAATATACACACCTTCCACACAATTGAACATAAGATGTATCCTAGGAAATTTGATAGGGTATAAAACCCATCTAGAAGGTGAGCCTTATGATTTGCTCTCTTTTCTTTAGTTATGAAAAGTAAGTACAAAGAAAGAATCACTCACTATGGAGTTTCCTTTGAAACTGTGGCTTGAATGGATGTTATAGATTCTCCTACCTCCTATATTATGCTCTCAAAATACCATTCCTAGATGCATTGCTCAACTATGGAACAAGTAAAATTCTAAAGAATGGAACACTTTCTCCTCCTAGTGGTCGGGTAGTTAACATAGCTCTATAGCCATCCAAGGTTAGTGTTATTACACACTCAACTCTCAACAATGATAAGGTCTTGGACCTTCTAGAATCTTCCTAAAATTCCACACATGGCTAGCCCCACATGTGTGAGTGTGTTATGCATGCTAGGTCCACCACAATCCCATCTTATCCACTTATAGTATATTGTTTGTAGCATTCAACTTCTCCAATCACTTCCTAAATAGGTGACCAAAAGTCACCCCCTCCCCCCTCCATAACACCATTTGCTTACATAACACAAAAAAACATTTAGAGTACTTTTATTTCCATCTATTAACCAAAGGCAACAATTTGTTTTCTTCCATCTAAAAGTAAACCAACAACAAAAAAGAACAACTCCTTTTCCTAGTGGTTTTTTCCAAAAAAAATAAATTAGAACTGATAATCACATAATACTATTAACGAAGATTACATGATACTATTGTACAACATTATATGTCTCACAAGGTTTTAGTAATTCTAAGCTAGTTCAATTAGGCTTGGTTTTCTTGACTTCTAAACTAGTTTGTGTAGATTTGGCTTTCCTCATTGTAAACTCATTCCCTTAAGGTATAATTCCACACCAATATTATTAATCATTGAAGTTCCTCCAAACCTCTTATTAATCATTGAAGTTCCTCCAAACCTTTTATAATTAGTGTGGCCCCAATCATTGTTGGTATTCTCATAATATAAATTCCTTATAACACTTTTTACACTAATCCAACAACTAATGGTGAATAATGCACGTACAAAAGAAGACTAACAATGTTGTATGTAGTGGTAATAGCAATTCATTAGTAATATAAACAACCCATGTTCTTTTTAACACATACATATAAATCTATTCATAAATAAAATATTATTATAGGCAAATTAGTTAAAACCATAAAAATGTTAAAACACCAAATTATGAAATGAATTTATAAGGGGAAAAAATCCATTTTTTCTTTGGATATAAAATTTCACCATGATCTATTTATATTAAATCTTTTAAAATTGTACTAGAACTCCTAATAATAATCCCTGATTTGAAACATAATTTAAAAATATAAAAAATGGATAAAATTTATCCTATCTTTAGTCTACCTAGGCACTCCTCAACAAAATGGAATAATATGTATTCCATGTTTATCTGTCATTGTCATCGTGTTATTAAGAGTTGCATGCAATTGGAACGTGCCATAAAGGAAATAGCTCTGTATTTCAAGACGTGACGATGGCAATGAACGTAGGCACTACCTGTTTTAAGTTTTAAAAAACAAAAATTTCAAATGCAAGAAATATGCCAGTTTTGTGTTACAAGCTAAATGTTTTCTTTATCATATTGAGAGGTCAAATACTTTCCTTTATCATACTAAATGTTTGTGATCAGTACTCTACATCTATTATAGTTACTTAATTATCTTAAAATCAATGGTTATACTATCTATAATTATATATCTAATATCTATATGCATAGCTATTGAGTCTATTTCTTCTCTTGTGACCGTCTCTCCTATTCTATACTCATATTACATAAAATCTGTTTGAAATGCCAAACAATTTACTTATCTAATATCTATATGCATAGCTATTGAGTCTATTTCTTCTCTTGTGACCGTTTCTCCTATTCTATACTCATATTACATAAAATCTGTTTGAAATGCTAAACAATTTACAAGTAAAAGTGAAATTTTTTTTTATCTTTTTACTTAAATTTTTAACATCATTATTAATTGTTTTAGGATGCTTGAGAGTGGTTTTAATTTTAGGTTTCATTCAAAATTCAGCAGACTTAACATAACAGTTTTCAGTAGAATTTTAGGTCTCATTCAAAATTCAGCAACTTAACAGTTAAGATTGGCAAGATTGCAATGTTTCCACTGGATTCTATCATGTATGACGGTATGGAAGTGACATTTAATCAAGAGAACCAAGCCCTTTATGTACCTCCATGTTGGTGGCATTGATTGTTGAACCCTTTTGTCATGACCCCAGTAAAAATGTACCCTTCACTCAAGTATAAACTCTTCTATTGAACTCTTCTCTTTGTCATCTTTGTCGTCTTGTCAGGTGACTTAGTAGTGTATGTGCACACCAACCTCCGTCTTATATACAAGGAGAGAGAAGAGTGGTTGAAGAGAAAGACAAAAATGTGGGATGTGTTTTCTGATGATAAGGGTTTGAACAATAGTGTTGAGTTGGCATTAATCAACTTGGATCTTAATGAACTAGTGCTAGAGCTGGTCACTTTTGATGATGGTGATCCTCTTGAGGGGTCATCCTCCAGAGTCCACATCAACAAATGCACAGATTGCATTGGATATACAAGGGACGAGGAGGAGGATGGAGGAGAGAGCAATGGTAGTGATGCCAATCTTGATGAGTATGACATGGGGGACTAATGAAAGTCACCACTCATGAGCTATGAGATTCTTCCATCTACAATTCTAGTATCTACCCTATGACTATTTTGTATTTTTCATTGGCATTCCCACCTATAATATCAATGACTCTAACTTAGTATGTTATTTGATGTTGTAGAGGCCATTTAGAGCCTCCTTGATTATGTATTTTTGTTTCAATATATAGATATATATTGCACTTGGTGTAGTTTTGATATATTTATGAACATATTTTGGATATGTTGTCTCTAATTGTCTCTAATGCTTTGGAAACATGATTTAAAATCTTAAAAATATATTTATTTAGTTAAAATTTAAATATTTTATGTATTTTTATAAAAAAACGGTTCATTAAAACTGGTTGTATAGATTCATTACCGGTTCGGTTGTACCCTCATTCTGGTACCGGTTCCGGTTTTTAAAACTATGGTCTAGATTGCATCCACTTGCCCTAAACAAATAGAAGAAAGTCTATTTTGATGGAATACAATGATGGCTTTGTATCCCAAAGCATAGCATTTCTGAGCTTCAAGCAAAGTGAGTTAAATACTTTTGGGGATTAAATCCAATAGAGCACACATGCATATTTGCAGAATAAATACAACAGAGCACGCATCTATATTTGCAGAATAAATACAACACATGTTTTCAGGAAAAAAACAAAAGACCCAACAAACCCTACAGTACACCATAACAAGGCTTCACCAGATCTATAACCATTCATTTCTAAGGGTTCCTGCCCAAGGGAACGCTTGTTTTCCGAGAAATTGGTCAATGCATAGCTTTCTGTAGATGTTGTGAAGATACAGAACTGTTTCCCTTCAGCTTGATACATGCTGTTAATGGAAGCCTGTTTTGGGTTCAGTGGCAGTAGCAGTCCTACCATCATCTACAGCCAAGGCAATAAGGATAATCAAGAACGGGTAGCTGATTGTACTAAGACTCCAGTTGATTATGAGCTCCTCCAGCAGAGAAACATTGTGCTTGTCGGTATGCCAGGCCACCGCTGTTCCTGCACTCTGCACGGCTTTGTAGAATCCACTGTATCTGGTCAGAGTATGGGAGTCATCTGCCAAAGCTGCGATCGTCCAATAACACACAGTCTGGAACATGGAGTCCAGTAATCCATAGCTAAAATATAAAACAAATGGCCCTGCAAAAGCAGCGCCGGAGTCCCTTAAATCGAGCTCCTGCAAGGGCTTATCTCTGCTATATGTCAGCTGATTGGCGAGCCCACCTCCCCAGATTGCAGTCCCCAGTGCTGCAACGATGGCCACGCCCAGAAACCCTCTTTTCTTCCTGCTCTGGAAGCTGAAATCAAGAACGTACCCAATTGCCACAGACCCTAATATCTGAGCACCCCAGTAAGAAACATTGTTTAACCCTCTGGTCCTCACCGTAAAGATCTTACCATTCACGTTATTGAATAGATACGTGTAACAGAACTTGCTGGCCCAGGCAGAAGGGAAGAGTAGCAGCATCTTCCAGTTGAAGAATAGCTTGATAATCTCCATGGCCTCGGTGCTCACATTGGAGTACTCAACCAGTGTAGCTCTGCTGCCATCGCTCCTGACCACTTTGCTGGGTGGAAGCAAGGCCAAACTCAGAAAAGCCCCAGAGGCCATGAAGCACATGAAGCTTATATAGGTCCCGTCGCTAACAGACCTGGCTGTCGTGTGATAATTCAGTATCAAGGGAACGAAGCCACCTATGACTCCCCCCAGATTGTATATACTCCAGAAGAGAGAAATGTATCTGCCCTTCTTGTCCTCGGTCGGATACGAGGTCATGATCGATCCCTGTCCAGCCCAGAGCAATCCAGCTCCGACGCCCAGAATCCCACCTGCAAT
>SNQJ01S0089756.1:33141-55914 GCA_010110895.2 Picea sitchensis
GATTTATCATATCATTGAGCAAATATTGAGAAGCATGTGCTTCATTTAACCTCAGGCCACCCTCGTGAAGAAGGATCCATATTGTATATCTATAACTAAGAAGGTGGGAAATCAAGAATCCAAGATGTGACTAAATTGTTATTGGAATTAGAGGTCCCTCTTAGTTAAATAGAGTTTTTGTATGTTCAGATAAGGTCAGCTGCAAGATAGGGGAGAATAGGGTAAGGGGACTACATGTTAGTAGAAGCCGCAAGATTTCAAAGCTATTGTAATCAGAATATGTTTTGTAGCCATTTTGGCACTTGTGAATATAACAGAGGAAAAAATTGATACAATTGCATGATGTGTGGACTGTGTTTGAAATCTTTGTTATTTTTTTGTTTGTGAGTAAGTGAATGAATCTCTGTAGGAGAGGAGGGAATTGTGATTGTTAGTTTCCAGTTTCAATTGTTTCTCTTCATTGAAGCTCTACAAGGTGTGCATCGAGCAAGAAGAGAATGCTAGGAGGTCGGGAGGAATTTCTCTGTGAGAAATCCCTTGGATCTGAATTATCGAGATCCCTTAGACGCAAGGAGTGTGTGGGAAATTAGAGTTTGCACCAGGTGGAGCTCAGGAGGAATAACACTTTAGGAGGTGTTATCAAAGATCCAAGAACCCATTTCCCGAGTAGGAGCAAAGGTCGAAACCTTCGGGGACTTAGAAAATTATTCTAATTCTGAAAGATTAAAAAGCTCAGGAGGAGGAGCACTGTTGACCGTAAGGTTGTAGTGAGAGTCAATAGTCGTCTGATGTGAGACAAGCACGCAAATTTCAACATTGCGTATGCCTAGGAGGAAAGACCCACAAGGACCTGAACGGACAGTGGAGAGCTTTCGGGGAGGGACGCAAAATCCCGTGAGCCGTTCGATCGAGAGGAATTGTGAACAGGTTAGTGGAGAGACCTTTCAACGCTCGAACCCCAGGAGGAATAGCCACCATCAGACCCCAATAGATCTTGGTCGTTGGTTCCTTTTCGCGATTTCGACGACTGGGAGTAAAAAGGGTAAGAGTCGAGACTCTTCACTCATGATATCCCGAAAGGATCTAGATCGTCGGATCTTTGGAGGCTTAGAGCCATCGATCTGTGATGAGGAGTGTTTCAGCATATTGATGCCTGGGAGGAGAAGTGAACATACTTCGTGGGGTGCGAAGTCGCGAAATGTGAAACATCTAAATAATCATAGTCGTCGACCAAGGGGAGATCTGAGCCATAGATCTCGCGCCATCGTGATTTCGGCGATCGGGACTTGGAGGAGCCAAACGCACTTGTGGTGAAGATCGTGGTTGCCTACGTGTGGTCACGTGAATTGGGAAAAGGGGGAGCAATTAGCCTCCGTTAGCCTATCGGGGTTTCGAGACTTAGAGGGGTCTACATTGGGGAGTCCTGGCATCTGAAAATCCTGAAACACAAACCGTGACGTGCCTTGGGGGCTAAGCCCATGGTCGTGCCTATGGTCACGAGGAGTGGAGAGCGTGAGCCTAGTGCTTGGTTACATGGGAAAAACACGAAGAAGGACCTGTGGATTTGGAGATAGAGGTTCTAGCTTAGAACCACGAGAGTTGTTTTGGCTCTAGAATCAAAGACTCAGACTAGGAGGTCACGCGACCCTTAGGAGGGATAGGGGGTCTACATCATGTGGTATCAAAGCCTTGTTTCTTATCTGTAGACTTCAAGTGAAGGAGGAGATCGAGAGCTCGAAGTTGTACTCTGTGTGTGACAGAAAGTCAACACAATGCCGCCAAGGAGATGGGGAGAGGCACCTTTAGCCAAACGTGCTATAGAAAGGTAGATGCGAGAGCTTTGTGTCAGGTTGGAAACAATGGAAGAAGCACAGAGGAGAGATTCTGACATAGGGAATGTCAGTGATGCAGAAGGTGAAGAGGTTGAGATTGAAGAAGCTGCAGGAGAGGAAGTTGTCGAGGAATTCTTGTTGAGAGCAGTCACCAGATTGGGAGGCAAAACTAAGATAGAGGTTCCCATGTATGAGGGAAACCTAGATGTTGAAGAACTGTTTGACTAGATAAGGTCCATGGACAAGAATTTCGACTATGAGGATGTCGATGAAGAAGAGAAGGTGAAACAGGAAGTCACCAGGCTAAAAGGGCATGCAACACTATGGTGGGACGAACTGCAGGTTGAGAGGAGAAGTAAAGGCAAGCAGAGGATAAAGAGTTGGGACATAATGGTAGCCAGACTGAAGGTGAAGTTCATGCCCAAATATTATCAGATAAATCTATTCAAGAAGTTGCAAAACCTGAGACAGAAAAGTATGACGGTTAATGAGTACACATAGGAGTTCTACAGGTTGAACATCAAAATTGGACGAAGAGAGAAAGACGAGGAGAAGGTTTCCAAGTACATAAATGGTATGAGGTATGAAATCCAGTACGATCTCAAGATGATGTTAGTCAGAACCGTGGAAGATGCTTTTCAGTTTTCCCTGAAGGCAGAGGAGAAGTTGGTCAGGAAACAAAGCCAATGAGGAAGAGGTAAAATCGCAACCCAAAATAGAGGTAAGGGATTTAACCGTGACAAAACACATCAACCTAAGAGTGAGGCTGAGAAGCCACACAATCACTCGGAATGAGGAGGAAGTTCCCGAGGAAGGAAATATGGTGGAAGGAACTCTTCTAGAGGAAGAGGCAGAGGAGGAATACGGTGTTATGCCTATGGAAAGACAGGACACATGTCTTGGGAATGCCCCGAGAAGAAGAAGGAAGGAGGAGAAGCTCACATTTCAGAAGCCCAGTGAAGAGATGTTGAAGCAGAAGGAGCATAGGATGGAGCATCCTTGATGTTGAGAAAAGTTCTCTTGAAACCAGAGGCAAAAATTGAAAAGCTAGTATATTGAAACAGTCTCTTCAGGACAACTTGCAAGACTAAGGACAAAGTATGAAAGGTGATCATTGACAATGGGAGCACTGACAACCTAGTATCCACAGATATGGTGGAGAAATTGGAGTTGAAGACAACTGCACACCCAAAGCCATACAAGGTCTCATGGTTGCAAAAAGGACACCAGGTAACAATTACTAAATAATGCCTGGTTGAGATCAAGATAGAAGGATATAAAGATGAAATCCCATGTGATGTAATTCCCATGGATGTATGCCATATTCTCTTGGGAATACCATGGAAGTTTGACAAAAAATTCATTCATGATGGGAGGAAAAACACATACACATTAGAGAAGAATGGTAGAACACATATGTTGCTACCAATAGAGGAGAAAAGAGTGAAAGAAGAAGCCAGCACCAACATAATTCTCATGAGTGGGAAGGAACTACTGAAGGAAGTCAAGGAGGAATAGGAGATGCAGTTCATTGTAGTAAGGAAGCCCAGAGTTATTCTTATGAGTACATCAATGGATGACTTGTCGGAATAAGTTCAAGACTTACTGGATAATTTCACTGACATAGTGGTGGATGAGTTGCCTAACTCGTTGCCACCCATCAGGAGTATCAGTCATCATATCGACTTGATACCAGGAGCAAGTTTGTCGAACAAAGAAGCATATAGATTGACACCTCAAGAGAATGAGGAGGTGAAGGACCAAGTCCAAGAGCTGTTAGATAAGGGTTTAGTCAGGGAGAGTTTGAGCTCATGCGCAATACCAAATGTGTTGAGCCCAAAGAAAGGTGGAGGATGGAGAATGTGCATAGACTCGAGAGCCATCAACAAGATCACCATCAGGTACAGATTCCCTTTACCAAGAATGGATGATTTAATGGATTGCGTAAGTGGAGCAAATCTCTTTTCTAAGATAGATCTGAAAAGTGGATATCACCAGATCAAGATGAGAGAAGGTGATGAATGGAAAAAACATTTAAGACAAACAAAGGTCTGTATGAGTGGTTGGTTATGCCATTTGGATTAACGAATTCCCCGAGCACTTTATGAGGCTGATGAATGAAATTCTAAAAGATTTCATTGGCAAGTTCGTGGTTGTATATCTGGACGATATACTGATATTTATCAGGCCTAAAGAGGAGCATTTGAGGCACCTAACGCTAGTGATGAGGAGGCTACAACAGGAGAATCTGTTGATAAATCTAAAGAAGTTCTCCTTTATGAAGACATAACTCATTTATTTGGGTTTTGTGATCTCTTCGAATGAACTAAAGATGGATCCAGAGAAGGTGAAAGTGATCAGAGACTGGCCGTCACCAAGGAGCATGTTCGAGGTAAGGAACTTCCATGGATTAGCGAGTTTCTATAGGAAGTTCATTAGAGACTTTAGTGGGATTTGTGCACCAATGATGGATATAGTGAAGAAGAAACACAAGTCCTTCAAATGGACAGAGGAGGCCGAAAGGAGCCTTAATATATTGAAGGAGAAGATAACAAAACGACCAATTCTGGTCTTACCGAATTTTGAAAAGACATTTTAAGTAAGATGTGATGCAAGTGGAGTTGCAATAGGAGCAGTTTTGAGTCAGGATAATAGACCTATTGCCTATTTCAGTGAGGAACTGAATGAGACTAAGAGGAAATACTCCACATATGACAAGGATTTTAATGCCATAATTCAAGCCTTGAAGAAATTGAAGCATTATCTTGTCCCACAAGAATTTGTCTTGTATAGCGATAACCAAGCTTTTCAATTCATAACCAGACAGGAAAAACTGAATCAGAGGCATGAAAAATGGGTTGAGTTTATGCAAAACTTTACTTTTGTCATAAAACATATTGCTGGGAACACTAACAAGGTTGTTGATGCGTTAAGTAGGAGATGTTTAATTCCGCAGTAATTCCAGGTGAAGACCTTAGGGTTTGAACACCTTAAGGATATGTATTGTGATGATACAGACTTCAAGGAGGCATACGAAGCATGTGATAATCCTGTGTTGAGAGACAAGAGCCAATGGGTGGGGTACATGATTCAAGAAGGATTGTTGTTCAAGGGAAGTTAGTTGTTCATACCAAAATGCTCAATGAGGGATAATCTTTTGAAGGAGAAGCACAGTGGAGGATTGGCTAGAAATTTCGGCCATGATAAAAGGTTTGCATAGTTGAGAAGCTCATACTACTGGCTAGGTATGAGAATAGAGGTGATAAATTTTGTGAACAGATGTAGAATCTGCCAACATGTGAAGGAGAAAAGACAGAACACTGGATTGTATCAACCATTGCCATACCAGAGAGGCCTTGGGATGCAATAAGCATGGATTTTGTGTTGGGATTGCCAAGAACACAAAGGGGATTTGATTCCTTATTTGTGGTGGTGGATAGGTTTTCAAATATGGCACATTTCATCCCATGCTAGAAGACCAGTGATGCAACACATGTTGCAAATCTGTTTTTCAAGGAAGTTATGAGACTTCACGACCTACCCAGGAGCATTGTTTCGGACAGAGACACCAAATTCATTGGTCACTTTTGGAGAACATTATGGAAGAAGTTGGGGACATATTTTTCCTTTAGCTCAGCTTATCACCCTCAAACAGATGGGCAAACTGAGGTGGTAAACAAAAGTTTGGGAGAATTATTAAGGAGTCTGGTTACTGAGCATCATAACCAGTGGGATCAGATTCTTCCATAAGTAGAGTTTGCATACAATGACTCACCAAACAGGAGAACTGGAAGGAGCCCATTCCAGATATTGTATGGAATTTAACCGAGGGGAGTATCTGAGTTGAGATACTTGGAACAGGGTGAGATCAGGAGCACTGGAGTAGAAGATTTTGCTGCATAAATGGAGAAGCTCCATAGCCAGATTAGAGAACGGTTGCAGAATTCTAACCAGAAATACAAGCACAGAGATGATCAACATCGCAGGGAACTTCAATTTGAAGTAGGAGATTGGTTTTTGGCACATCTAAGGAAGGAAAGGTTCCCTAGGGGAACGTATAACAAGTTAAAAATGAAGAAGATAGGACGTTGTAAGATATTGAGAAAGTTTGTTGCAAAGGCATACGAGATCGATCTGCCAGATGATGTGGGCATATCGCCCATATTCAATGTATCGAACTTGTATCCTTACAGGAAAAATGAAACAGAGGTATCAAAAGACCAAGTGAATATCCAGTGGAAAAAGAAAATGCCCACAGTAGAAAATCCACAGATGGAGAAAATTTTTGATCAAAGAATTGTTAAGAAGACCAGGAGGAAGACCTATTTTGAGTATCTAGTCAAGTGGAAGGGGCACCCAATAGAATATGCCAATTGGGAAAATGAATTTGCTATCCAAAAGCAGGGAAAATCGGTGCAAGAGCTCATGGACAGGAGTCCATGAGCATCATTGGCAAGCGCGCAAAGACAGGGCCACTTAGCACGTGGGAGTTCTTCAAGAACTTCAACGTTGGCATTTATAGAATATATTTGAAATCCTCTTTAACTCAATGCCGAAATTCAATTTTGATAGATGTGTGAACCAGTGCCGAAATTTACCCTTTGAGGCACGTTTCTGAAAATCGCAAGTGGAGCAAGAGTTTCCACTATGCTTATGGAATTCGACTGGTCTAAGTTATCCAGTAGATTAAGTCTTAGAGTAGATGAGTAGGTAGGGGAAACCCTAGAAATCCCTTTGAGTTAAATAGAGTTTTTGTATGTTCAAATAGGTTCAGCTGCAAGATAGGGGAGAATCGGGTAAGGGGACTACAAGTTAGCCGAAGCTGCAATATTTCAAAGTTATTGTAATCAGAATATGTTTTGTAGCCATTTTGGCACTTTTGAATATGACAGAGGAAAAAATTGATCCAATTGCATGATGTGTGGACTGTGTTTGAAATCTCTGTTAATTTTGTGTTTGTGAGCAAGTGAATGAATCTCCGTAGGAGAGGAGAGAACTGTGACTGTTAGTTTCCAATTTCAATTGTTTCTCTTCATTGAAGCTCTGCAAGGTGTGCATAGAGCAAGAAGAGAACACCAGGAGGTTGGGAGGAATTTCTCTATGAGAAATCCCTTGGATATGAATTATCAAGATTCCTTAGACGTAAGGAGTGCGCGTAAAATCAAAATTTTCACCAGGCGAAGCTCAGGAGGAATAACACTTCAGGAGGTGTTATCAAAGATCCAAGAACCCATTTCCTGAGGAGGAGCGAAGGTCGAAACCTTCGGGGACTTAGAAAATTCTTCTAAGTATGAAAGATTAAAAATCTTTGGAGGAGGAGCATTGTTGACCATCAGGTCGTAGTGAGAGTCAATAGTCGTCTGATGTGAGACAGGTATGCAAATTTCAACATTGTGTATGCTCAGGAGGAAAGACCCACGAGGACCTGAACGGATGGTGGAGAGCTTTCGGGGAGGGATGCGAAGTATTGTGAGTCGTTGGATCGAGAGGAATTACGAATAGGTTAGTGGAGAGACCTTTCAATGCTTGAATCTTAGGAGGAATAGCAACTGTCAAACCCCAGTAGATATGGGTCGTTGGTTCCTTTTCGCAATTTCAATGACTAGGAGTACAAAGGGTAAGAGTCGGGACTCTTGACTCATGAAATCCCGAAAGGATCCATAACATTGGATCTTTGGAGGCCTAGAGCCATCAATCTGCGACGGGGAGTGTTTTGGCATATCGACGACTGAGAGGAGAAGCGAACAGACTTCGTGGGGTATGAAGTCTCGAAACCCTGAAATAATCGTAACCGTGGGCCAAGGGGAGATCTGAGCCGTAGATCTCGCTCCATCTCAATTTCGACAATCGGGACTTGGAGGAGCCAGATGCACTTGTGGTGAAGCTCATGGTCACCGACGTGTGGTCACATGAATTGGGAAAGGGGGAGGAATTAACCTTCGTTATGCTATCGGGGTTTTGGGACTCAGAGGGGTCCGCATCGGGGAGTCCTGGCATCGAAAAATCCTAAAACGCGAACCATGACATTCCTTGGGGGCTGAGCCCATGGTCCTTCCTACAGTCACGAGGAGTGGAGAGTGTGAGCCTAGTGCTTGGTTGTGAAGGAAAAACACGGAGAAAGACCTGTGAATTTGGAGATAGAGGTTCCAGCTTGGAACTAGGAGAGTCGTTTCTGCTCCAGAATCAAAGATCTGGACCAGGAGGTCACGCGGCCCTTAGGAGGGATAGGGGGTCTGCATCGTTAGTCCTTTGCAAATGTTCAAATATATTTTAACCCCCATCCACCCATCTCTTTTGGCATAATGATTCTTGACCATCAAGCTAAGGAATTGATTTTTGGGAATTGTAGTCTAGCCAAAGATATTGGAAGCAAATTCTCATGATCTTCCGGATGACCCCCTTCGGTATGGCCATGATTGAGTTCCAATAGACCGATATACTCTCAAGGAAAACCTTAATCAGGATCGTCCTACCTCCTCGAGAAAGAATCATGTTGACCCAGACCATGATTCAGGCCTCAATTTTCTTAATGAGCTGAGCCCAATCCTCTTTCCTGTAACAATCTGGCTTAAGTTGGAAGCCCAAATATTCCAGGCCACTCAAGATAGGGAGATAACGAGCAGGAAAGAGGTTTGTGATGTGTGTTTTGTTTGAATTTGAGAAATTGTTCAATATTATGAATTGCCCATATTTATTACCATACCCATGGCCTTATAGAAAAAATAAAGTATCTTCTTGAGGATGCGAGCTTTTTCCACCGTCCCAAAAATACTGCAGAAAATATCATCAACAAAAAGTAAATGTGTGATTCTTTCTGAAACTGAAGCCTTAATTCTTCTAAGATCATTGTTGTGGCTCACTTTCTTGAGAATTCAACTAAGGGATTCGACCACCACCAAGAAGATAAAATGGGATAGCGGTAATCCTTGTATTAGCCTTCTGAATACTTTGAAGAATCATGAGGGAGAGCCATTTATGAGCACTGCAAATGCTGTAGTGTTTAAATAGCCCAAAATCGAATTGACCACCGAAATACCCATACCCATCTACAAAATGACAAGTCTCAAGACAGTCCAATTCACCCTATCATATGCTTTTGATAGATCCAACTTTAGGATGACAAATTTAAGGTTTTTTTTCTTGAGGGAGTGTAGGGTCTCTTGTGCCAGGGAAACCACATCATGGATCTGTCTCTTATGAAAAAAACCAAATTGTTCCTCGTTGATAAAACCGCTCATCATCGGTTGAAGTCTTCTAGTAATGATCTTTGAAATTAGTTTATAAGACACATTTGCACATCCTGTAGTCACCAAAGGTTTCATCCTGTTGTTTTTCAAAATGAGACATATAAAATTTGAATTTGGCACAATATGGACCTATCCACTCCATCGAGATTCCCTGATCATCAACAATAGATCCAACTTAATTAATTCATAGAGATTTTTGTAAATTTTTGTCTGGAAACCATTGGGTCCTGGGTTGTTTCCACTCTGCATAGAAAAAAGAGCCCCTTTTAATTCGTCTTCTGTGACCTCTTCCATCAAGGACTTTTTTACATCCTCTGAAAAAACTCGGGGAAACTTCTGCACCACCCCAAGAATCTCCTGAATGGGGCAGCTAGGAGAGGCCTTGAAGATGTTTTCAAAGTATTTATCCCTGGCTTTTTCCTTATCACCAAACTAGGAAAGAGTAGTTATGTCTTCCCCAATTATTTCCCAGATGGTATTATTATTCTTCCGAAAATTAGCGAATGCATTAAAAAAAATTGTGTTGTTGTCCCTAGCCTCCATCTAGAGAGTCGTACTTTTCAATATCCAAATTTGTTCCTCCTTGAACAACCATTCTCCTTTCTTCTTTTCAAGTGCCTTCAATTCCTCCAGTTGAGTTGGGCTCAGATTTCCTCCTTCAAGTATCTTATGGATGTATGCAATTTCAACCTCAATAGCAGCCAATCCTTGTGATTTTCTTTTCTTTCCAGTTTGGGATTCATTGTTTGATGGATTGTTTAATCCATTTTATCTTATATCCTAACTTAAGCATCAACGAATTTGGGCCTATTCGGGGAGAGATGGAGCCAATTTTTCCGAACTATATTAATAAAATATTCCTCTCCAAACCATGCTTGGAAAAATTTAAGGGGAGACATCGGAGAAGAGTGCAAAGTGTTCCATTGTAACACAATATTCCTATGGTCTGAGAGTCCCCCTTTATCACACCCAAGACTTGAACTTGTGATTTGTATTCATCAGAGCTTCTAAGACAAGGAAATGGTCCAACCTTTTAGCACCAAAGTCATCCCCAACCCTTTGATTGAACCAAGTGGGAGAAGCTTGGGAGGCTCAAGGTCAATTAATTTTTGTTTCTTGAGGAAGGACGATAAGAAAAGTCTTTGGAGATCCTCCCTTGGATGCGAACCCCAAACTTTCTTAAGAGAGAGGGAAAAATTCAAGTCACCTCCAACAATGGTGAAAGGGTTTATGAGCATGTCTACTTACCCAGTTGATTCCCATAAGAGAATCATATCCACGTAATGCTTGTAAATATTAATAACAATGAATGAGAATTCATAGTATTTGTGCCTTAGGGACACATAAATTGTATACTTGTGGGAGGATGTTGACATTTCCTTAAAGGACTGGCTCCACTCCGTAATCAACCCCCCTGACATACCATCAAATTCCAACGCACTAAAAGACCAATTCTTTAGAAAGGATCCCATCACTTCTTTGGCTTTTGCAGCTGAACACATAGTCTCTTGAAGTAAAATGACATCGAGGGAAAGACTCAGAATGAGTTGTTTGAGGGATAATCTTTTTTGAGGGCCCCCAATCCCTCTACAATTTTAGGAGAGAAAACTCATTTTGGAGTAGGGGGGAGGGCTCTCCCCACTCTAAGGGCCCTTGAAATTGTGGATTGAGTACTTTTCCGGATTTTTGCTGCAGTTGTCTCCTTGTCCTTTTGGAGGTGATATTTTCGGCCAACTTGTGAAGGCGTCGAGGGGTCAAGAGCTAGGTCACGCTTAGATGGAGGGGGATCCTTTTGTCTTCCGACTGATATAAGGTAATATATCTTGGAGGGAATATTTGAGGATCCCCCTCCCCAGAAGCCTTTGAGTCAGAAAGGGGGGACATACAAGGACCAACAGACTCTGGGTTTGGAGTAGACGGGTCCGAGGGGGGAGGAGGACTAGGATAGAGTAGAGAGGGAGTGACAAGAGGGAGGGAAGAGGAATGATCCAAGGGAAGGGGGAGGGGAAAATTAGAGGGCATAGGAGGAGGAGAGTGGGGGAGGGGAGGAAAGTTCCTGGAGAACATAGGGGGTTGGAGAAGGGTTTCCATCAAGGGCCAATGATAAATCATGGACTTTGGGGCCATAAACTTCAATAGGAACATAAACAATATTATCCATATATTGTGTTTTTTTTTGTATGAAGTCTCCAATCGCTTGACTGGAGGGAGAAACCTCTTTTGTTTCTATCAGCACCTTTTCACGGAAACCTTAAACCTCCACCTAAGTCTCGCAAGCAAACTCGAATTTCCTCCTCCAAGTAGTTTTTGAGGATGGATATTTGGCATTAGTCGAGTGCACTAAGCCCGAATATGTCCTATCTTGTGGAAACCATGGAAGCGAAAGGGAAGGCACCAATAATCCACTTTCTGATTCCAAACCTTGTCCTTGAGAATGATCTCAATAGACCCAAAAAGTCCTTCACGAAAGTCCACCTCTATCTACATCTAGACCCATCTTTTGTCCTTCTTGGAGGACCAATTTGGTTCCAAACCAATAAAAACCCCAGCTTGTTTCATATAGCATGAAGGGAATCGAAAGTCCATAAATCCAAAGAAAACCCTGAAAATATGGCCCAGAGAGAATAGAGATGCATTCTTTAGCGGGATCAAAATCCATCGTCTAAAGTATGAGGCAGAGTCTAGAGGGACCCAATTCCAGGCCTTATACAGGAGTAAGTTGAAGTGTGATTCCTCTTGAAGGAAAAAATATATCTAGCCCCAAACTAATGTATGGGCCGACAGGATATATCCCAACAAAGAGAGCCAATGTTATTCTATCCATCCATGTAAATCCTGCTCCCTAGGATATTTTCCAGTGAATATTCCAACCAAGGTATTTACTGCCCACTGAAGGTCTTCTGTCACTAGAATATATTTAACCACAACTAGTTGTACCATGCCTTTTTTCTTTTTTATACACTTATGAGAAGCCCTGGTAGATCCTTAAGACCGATGCACCGATCCAGGTGGATATTGGTGGCCACCCACCTATTCCAACTAGCTCCTCTTGACTGTTTTTAGTTCAACACATTCTTTTGTGCTTCTTTGTAATTGTGGATTCTACACTTCTAGGGTTTTCAGAATCCTTACACATATTCGAGGTGGATACCGGTGGCCTCCCATCTAATCCAACGGGCTTATTTTGTATGTTTTCATGTCAGCACATCTTGTTGTACTTCCAGGGCGATTTTGGGGCCCTAAACATTTTTTTTTGGCTCACCATTGTCAAATTGTAGACGGAGTTAGAGTTTGATTATGTAATTCGTAGCTCTCTGAAAGAACTTTCCAATGGGATATCACACGCATAAAACAGAGGCCGTATGGAAAAGTTACGACCCAGGGAAGTTGAGGTACCAACTTACCCATAGGGGCCCACATAACTTTTGGTGTTTCACCTCCTAGGGTTAGGTTTTTGGATATCTAGGGTTTTAGAATTCTTGAGTAACATAAAAAATGCCTTTCGATCCTCATTTGTAATCATTATGCTTAAATGGATGCATGTAGAATCTACATTTCTTCTCAAAGATAACTGCCACCATTCGGGCAAGTGTTTCAGTTCTATAGTTTTACAATTTCATCCTAATTCATTTATTCAATAGAAAATATTGTTCACTGGATATATGTCTTGTTCTTCATATCTCTATGTTTATTGTATTCAATCTATAAATCAATTCATTCCACTCCTAAATCTGGATCAGTGGTATCAAAGCGATATGCTCTTCATTTATTTTTCTTCAAGCATGTCCCCGACAAGATATGGGTACAAGAAGTTGGGACTCAAACCAATCGAGTCGTTGCAAGATCGGTCGCGTCGAGCCCAACATCAACCCATGGGAGACGAAAATAAAGATGATGGAGCAAGATATCCTTTTAAAATGTTGCTCAAGGAATCCCTTACGCAAAAAAGGAACAAAATGATGGACAACTTTGCGCAAATCCTTCAGCGAATGCCCACAGAAGAAGCATATTCATCAAGTGGCCATGCAACCCCCTTCAAGGTACAGGTAAATTTTGATATTCCATTATTGGAAGGAATTATAGATGCAGATGATGTAGATAAATGGTTGAATTTGCTCAAAGGGTATTTTTCGGTCTACAATTTTTTCGATAGGGAAAAGATTACTTTTGCACTCCTAAAGGTCATCCCCCATGTTAAGGACTGGTGGGACACTTACTCTAAGAAAAGGGCCATAGAGGAATCAACAATATTTGTGGTCTCCCCTACATGGGATTCCTTCCGGGATGACATTAAAGAATAGTACTACCCTATTCGAAGCTACGAGGACCAGCACACTAGATGGACCACCCTGCGTCAAGAAAGGGACTAGACAGTACTAGATTTCACCAATATTTTCCATACCTTGCGCACCAAATTGGTTATCAAATACTCTAAGTGACATCTGGTTCTCAAATAATGTGGTTGTTTACATAGATACATTCAAACAAAAATGGATTTTCTAGACATGGACTCACTCGGTACGGTTTATAGATACGATGTCAAGATTGAGCATACATTTAAGAAGAAGAGGCGAGAGTTTGGATCTTCAATCTCCTCACAGCCGCAACAGAGAAAAGGAGGCCCCAACCCACATAGAAAGGGACAAAGAAAATATGACCACTCTCAGGAAAAACATTCCAAGCCATAACACAAGAAGGGAAATAAGAAGACGAAGAAGTACATGGGAAAATGGTGTGAGTACCATAAAATACCTTGGCACAACACTGAAGAATGTCGCTCCAAATAATCACTCATGGATGAGTTGAAGGATTTTGAGTCAGAGGTTGATTCTGATTGCAAGTCAAATCCTGAAGGAGGGAAGTGGATTATCGATGTTGAACCCACTACCATTGTCGCTACCACCAAAGTTCGGCCAAGCAAACCAGAAGAACCAAAGGAAGGTGAACGCCTCTTTCACTCACAAATGTGGGTAAAGGGGGATCTATTTCATTTAATTATCGATAGCGGAAGTTAGAAGAACTTGATTTTATCATAGGTTGTCAAGTGGTTGGACCTGCCAACGAAATCGCACCAGCGGAGCTACACCATCGACTGGCTTCACCAAGGAAGAGATCTTCATGTCAGCCGATATTTTTGTCTACCCTACGACATCAAGTCTTTCAAAGATGGGGTATTGTGTGATATTTCTCCCCTTGAAGTTTGTGATGTTCTTTTAGGACAACCATATTTGTGGAAGTGTCATGTTGTGTATGAGTCTAAACCCCGTAGTGTTATTATTACTTTGGGTAGAAAATTGTACAGGATACCATAGGTAGCGTCGCCTACCGTTATTTCTTTAATATCTGCTAAGCAATGCAGTAAGGTCATTTCACAGACTGGGAAGTTCATCTTCTTTGTGATTAGTGCTCACAGTAAGAAGAAGGTCGTCGCCACATTTGTGGCCTCTACATAGAGCCTCTCTTTGTAGTAGAAGAAAGTGGACAGGATGGTGGAAGAGTACAAATACATCTTCTCTTCACCCACTGGGGTGTCAATGCATTGCCAAGTCAAGCATCCAATTGATATGACCCCTGGTGCACCTATGCCTATTGGATCAGTCTATCGTCGCTCGCTGATGGAAAATGAAGAAATCAGGAATCAAATCCAAGAGCTTCTTCAAAAGGAGCACATCAGACCTAGCTCCTCTCCTTGCAGAAGCTCGATTGTACTGGTGTAGAAGAAGGATGGGACTTGGCAGCTCTGCATTGATTACAAAGCCTTAAACAAAATCACAGTCAGGAACCAGTACCCAATTCCTAGGATTGATGACCTTCTTAACCAACTCAAGGGGGGAAATTTCTTTAGAAAGATTGACCTAAAGTTTGGCTACCACCAGATTCCCATCGAACCAAATTATGTATGGAAGACAACCTTTAAATATAAATAAGGTCTCTTCGAATGGCTAGTCATGCCCTTTGTATTAACAAATGCACCAGCCACTTTCATGAGGTTGATGGATGATGTATTGAGACCCTTCACCAACTATTTTTTGGTGGTATATTTGGATGACATCCTCATCTTCAACATAACTTGGGAGGAGCACATGCGGCATATTCAACAGGTTTTGAGCACTCTGCGACAACACAAGCCATATGCCCACTTGGAAAAATACTCCTTTGGCATGAGCATGGTCCAATAATTGGGCTACATTGTTGATCAACATGATGTACATGTTGATCCAAGTCATCCGTGATTGGCCAAACTCGACCACACTAATTGAGCTTCAGATCTTCTTGGGACTGGCCAACTTCTACCGACAGTTCATGTTGGGATTCTCCCATATTGCATGGGCCCTCGGCCAAGTTTGAAGCATCAAGCATTCAATGATTTGATTTGAAAATCGACAACAAGCATTCAATGATTTGAAGCATCACTTATGCTCATCTCTATTTCTCTCCTTGATCGATCTGTAACAGCCGTTCGAGATTGAGACTAATGCATCTGATTATGTTGTAGGCATAGTTCTCACTTAACATAGTCATCCGGTGGCATACCATAATGAGACACTCTTAGATACTGTCCAGAAATACCCCACCTATGACAAGGAAATGCATTCCATTGCACAATCCTTTCGTCAATGGAAACATTAAATTTTGGGAAAGGAGACGATCATCCACATTGATCACAAGCCTCTACAGTTCATACAGACACAAGGGAAGTTGCAGAACGATCACCATAAAAAGTGGTCCACCTACCTGTAGCAGTTCCATCTCAACATCAATTATAAGACAGGGATATCAAATTGTGTCGCTGACTGCCTCAGTCAACCTCTCGTGGTTGAACTCACTACTGTGCTCTATTCCTATGGACATGAGGCATCTGAGTGGCCCCAACTTTATCCACAAGATTTACACTTCGCCACCACCTATCATCTCTTGGGTACAGGTGCGACTGTCACCAATTTTCACATTCAAGACATACTCTTATGTCATCTGGGCCATCTTTGTGTTCCTATGAGTGAGAATGAAAATCGGATTTGTGAAGCCCACTACAATTGGATGAAAAGACGTTTTGGGGTGGAGAAAATTGTGGTCGTTCTTCAGAAACATTTTTATTGGCCAAAAATTCGATAGGACGTCAGCGAGTATACCAGATATTTCACTTCTTGTGCCATTGCCAAGCTAGCCATCGAGAAGAAAGGATTATACACCCCTCTTCCTACTCCTGAGAAGCCTTGGGAATCCATCTCAATGGATTACATGTATGGCCTTCCATCCACCAAGCAAGGAAATAATTGTGTATTTGTGGTCGTTGATCAGTTTTTGAAGATAGTCGTCCTCACAGCCTACAAGAAGAATATCACAGTGGTAGATATTTCCAAGCTCTTCTTCAAACGAGTGTGAGTCCATTTTGGGATACCACAGACCATCATCTTCGACCGAGACAACAGGTTCCTCATCACATTTTGGTCGAGTCTCTGGTCATTATTGGACACCAAGCTCACTGAATCCATTTCTTTCCACAACCAAATAGACGACCAAACAGAGGTTGTCAATCGAATTACTATGCACATCCTACGCATGTACAACTCTAAGCATCCACACACATGTGATGATAGTCTCCCCTATGTTCAACACATTTACAACATGTCTCTCCATAGCTCCACCATCCATAGCCCATTTCAGGGGGGGTTGGGATTCCAACCCTTGGGTCCCATTGATGTTGCACTACCTCTTTCCACCACACCGAAAGACTCTTTCCATGTTCAGTTTGAGACCGACAAATCCACCAAATTCATTGAGCAGATTCAAAAAATCTGCCAACAGGCCCATGAGATTTTGTAGAAATCCAATGCTAAGTACAAGCAGTTCCATGATCAACACAAGGTACCGCACTAGTTTTAGGTTGGAGACAAAGTCTGGTTACATTTGCAGAAGGATTTTCTTACAGGGCCCCATCGGAAGCTCTGTCCACTTCGCTATGGGCCTTACACTATTACCAAGGCGGTGGGTAGCAATTCTTTTGAGCTCAACACTCCACCCTTCCTTGACTTGCACCAAGTGTTCAATGTGGACCTCCTTCGGCCATATTTCCCACCATTATTGGACACCTCCGAGATCAAAGAACAACGGAAACCAACATAGCTCAACCCTGAATGCATGGAACAAACATCCATTAATCAGATAGTGGAGACACAGGTCAAGGACACTCGCTAGTAGAGGATCCAACTTTATCGGGTTGTCAAGCCAGGGCAACTCCTACACCAAGGAAAGTGGCTCACCCGGGGCCAAATTTAGCAAAAGTTTTCTCGCCTTATGGGGGAGCTCAATCCAATGGATACCATTTCTTTCTGAGGGGGGAGGATTGATCCAGGTGGATATTGGTGGCCACCCACCTATTCCAACTAGCTCCTCTTGATTATTTTTAGTTCAACATGTTCTTCTGTACTTATTTGTAATTGTGGTTTCTACATTTGCGGGGTTGTCTGAAGCCCTACACATATTCTAGGTGGATACTGGTGGCCTCCCAAATAATCCAAATGGTTTATTTTGTATGTTTGCATGTCATCACATCTTGTTTTACTTCCAGGGCCATTTTGGGGACCTAAACATTGTTTTTTCGTCTTGCCACAATTAAACTATATACAGGGTCAAAGTTTGATAGTGTAATGCATAGTTCTCTGAAAGACCTTTTCAACAGGCTATCAGGCACCTAAAATGGAGGTCGTATGCAAAAGTTACGACCCCGGGAAGTTGAGGTACCAACTTACCCATAGGGGCCCACATAACTTTTGGCGTTTCACCTCCTAGGGTTAGGTTTTTGGATGTCTAAGGTTTTGGCATTCATGAGTAATACCAAAAATTTCTCTGGAGCCTCATTTGTAATCATTCTTCTGAGACGAATGCACGTAGCATCCACATCTCTTCTCAGAGATAGCTACCACCATTCGAGCAAGTGTTTCAGTTCTGCAGTTTTACAATTTCACCCTATTTCATTTATTCAATAGAAGATATTGTTCATTGAATCTCTATGTTGTTCTTCATATCTCTGTGTTTATTGTATTCACTATGTAAATTAATTTGTTCCGCTCATAAATTTTGATCAATCCATCCCTGAACCAACGTATGAGCCAACATGATATAGCCCAACAAAGAGAGCCAATGTTCTTCCATCCACACATGTAATGCTTGGTCCCTAGATATTTTCAGTGAACATTCCAACCAAGGTATTTCCTTCCTACTATAGCCTTGAAACCGTTGCACATTCAGAATGGGAGGAAACACGGACCTCGGGGGACTAGAGGGTTTAGTGGGAGCAAAAAATGGTGGAAACATAAAACAATGAGGGCGGTGGAGGAAAGGGATCAAGGGGGAAAGGGAAAGGGAAAGGGAAAGGCCCGACATCCTTGCATAGAGAAAGAGGAGACAAGGGGAATTTAGTGCTCGCACGAGAGAAACCCTCGTACTATGTTGTGACATGCGAGGATACAAGAGAGTGGAGAGATCTTGAAAGCATGTGATCGAAATCTGACTAGGATGAAAAGACTCCCACGCGCATGGGAGAGGGCTCGTAATCTATGAGCTCCACATTGTCCATTTTCCCAAGGTGACAGGAGGATCGAAAACGTCAGTTGTTATAGGCAGGAAAGAGCTGGCACAGGCCCGAAAGGACGGAGGAAAGGGACAATGACATGGGGACCAGAAACAGGACGTACCTGCGCCAGACAAAATCGCCAGGAAAAAACCACGGGGCCCTACGACCACCACGCCTAGGGTTTTATGCAAGAGGTCTCATGACCGCATGGATATCATCGCAGAGCCCTGCCTTCCTCAAAATTAAATATAGGGATGGATCTCTTAAATACTTTATCAAAGTACTTCAAAACCTTCTCAATACAATTAATACTATAAAAATAAATAATTTTTTTGTTTACAAAAACTAGAGGATTTTATTCAATAAACGCGTATGGTTGAAACCACTTGGTATAGAAAGAGATTCTCAGTTCCTTAATTTTTTTTATCTCTTCTGGAGCAACATCCCTCCATACAGTGTTCCTAAGTTTCTTACATAGCGAAATTCTAATACTACTACTAAACTTAAAAGTGTAAATTCGGTAGTAAATACTGTTAATACATAAGCTTAAGTAAAACATTGACAAAAGAGGTTTCAGAATTCAACTAACTACCATGTCCATGCTCTTGTCGATGTTGTGCATCCCCTACTTAGTTGTTCCTGGCCATTCAATTTCATCACAGGTAAGTTGAGATCTGGAATGAGAGCTTCAGTCAACGCTACCTCAAAGCCTACATGTCCAGCTGGAGAAGAATTATCACTATTTGCCTCCCTCTGAGCTAATTTCCACCTTAAATCTTCATTTTGTTTCCGTAGAGCATCCACTTCATCATGCAATTACCTAATTAACGTCCTATGGAGTGCCAGACTGTCTAAGGAAAATGACATTGTCGAGTTGAGGGAGCATACTACAATATAAAGCCGCTATATTATATATACAAATATTATATTTTATTAAACATTATATAACATTTTTAATTCAATCTAAAAATGATATTATATTAAACATTATATGATATTTTTATTTCAATCCAAAATCAAAGTAAAAGTATTTGTTTTGATATTTTTAATTATATTTAATAAAATTTTAT
Source organism: Picea sitchensis (assembly GCA_010110895.2). Lineage (NCBI taxonomy): Eukaryota > Viridiplantae > Streptophyta > Pinopsida > Pinales > Pinaceae > Picea > Picea sitchensis. The sequence continues at coordinate 52,865 of SNQJ01S0089756.1, forward strand.
ATTATTTTATATTATTATAAATTATATTTTATATTTTATTTCATAAATATGTATAGCTTATAACATTATTATAGTTTGAGTGGGACTAATGGTTAAGAACATATGTTTCTTTCTAAAAGATCACAAGTTCAATTCCATAGAAGATATGGTAGAATAAAATAGAATAATTCAAATTCAAATTATTAAGTAAAATAAATTCATTGTCCCACAAACAAAGATATATAAACTTACTAAAATATAAAACTTTACTAAACATAAATTTATATTCAAATTATTTATAATATTAAAATTTTTATATAATTATTATATTAATTATAACAAGATTTAATATAAAATTTTATTAGACTTGTTTGTTAATATATTTATATTAAAATTAATGACAATTTTTTAGCATGGAAAACAATGAGAATATACATTTTACCATCCTCATAAAAAAAGGCTTGATTGTTCTTCATTTTAAACTGAAAAACATGAATTACTCTTCACCTTTTTAATATATATTGATTTTCTTATTACTATTTACGTTGTACATCTATTGGATATGGGCACATTTAGCATTTGAAGATGATGGCATATTTTTCTTGGTCTTCCTAAATCAATGAATAAAATTTAATCTTTATAACTTTTTAAAATTTTTAAATGCATGTGTTAACTTGTTTACTTTTTCACATTTACATAATCATATTAAAAAATTACTTAGTCATTTGATTTCCACATTTAGATAATTAACAAACTTACTTAACATTAAATATTTACTTCAACATTAACTTTTTATCGTTTTTACATTTCGGCCCCGTTTGGCCACATCTCCCATACAGCTAAGGACTGCCCCCAGATACTATATTGGTCGATTGGCTTCCTCTGCCCATTAACCTTTTATCTTTTTACATTTCTTGCACATTTAGCCACATCTCCCATACAGCTTTGGACTGCTTCGCTTCCTCTTCCCATTAGCTACTCCCATACAACTATGGATTACCCAGCTACCAGATTGACTGGTTCGCTTCCTCTTCCCATTAGCTAGAAAAATTGATAGAGAGCAATTGACGACTCATATTCTGTTAACTTTGCATGTTGTTTAATTATGAAATCGGCATCCATTTTTTGTGATCCTAGAACCCAAAAAAACTCTAGGAACACTGGAGTAATATTGTTGAAGCGAGTCATTTGCTAAGGGCTCATGATTTTACAGATTTAATTTGGATTCCTTCCAATTAAAAGGTGTTGTTTAGACTGATCAATCGAGTTTTTGTTGAAGAGTTCTTGATGAGAGCCTAAATGTTTCCATTCTGCGTGATCCATCTAGCATAGTCTGACTTGAATATTTGGATTCTCCGAGTAACTATGTACACATTTTCATTTTTATGTTTATTAAAAATAATATAAAATTAATGGTTAAAATATGATTTTCTCATATACAGTAAGATGGAATAATACAATCTAAAGATGTATGATTGTTATATTTTATTGGAGAAGCAATAACCCAACTTTTGACTCACAAGGTATCTTCTTTATTTTTTTGTGTTGTTCGCTCAATCACTTTGACTATTGTTCCCATATTGGCTGTGCTTTTCTTCCATGTGAAACTGGATTTTGGAATGACAGATTTGAATGGTTCACAAGGTATCTTCTTTATTTTTTTGTGTTGTTCGCTCAATCACTTTGACTATTCTTCCCATATTGGTTGTGTTTTTCTTCCATGTGAAATTGGATGGAAGTAACATAATGACCTTGCTATTGGGGCTATGGGAATTTTTTTCATATGCCTTCGGAGGATACCAGAATTCCAAGAGTGTTGGCGATGTTTCTTCATGGATAATTTCTGCACATTTTCATTGTTTTATTTCTATTTTGTAAATGTTTGATAGCATTGTTAAATTAAAAAATAATAATAATAATAATTTATTTCATGCCAAAAAAAATTCTTAAAAAACAGTACTGAACTCGATTTTATTCTTCACTTTTAAATCGAATTTTCAACTGTGTTTATACATTGAACCTGATGGTGAGAACGGAATCTGAGTCCATAAAGTTTTCACCTTTCAACTTTCGGAGCACTTTGGCTCAACTGCTCCGGTTTAGTAGGGGTCTTTGCTCACAATTATGTTGGGCGAGTGGTTGTGATTTTCCTTTTGATTATAGGGTGCATATATTTTATTATCTGCTGGAACGTTGCTACAAGAATGGTCATTGCCATTATTTGAAACGTTGAATGCGTCGACGATTTTCGACTTAATGATAGTTTTTTAAGGTTTCAAAATAGGTCCACATTTGCCTCAGCCCATTGTCGTTCAGCCATATGCATCTTTCTATCATATTCAATGGATAATTCCCATGATACGGGTATGGGGTGTTGCTCAAATATAAAGAGCCGTTTGATACAATTGCTTCATTTTTTATTGTTTTATTTGAATCTCATTAATAATAGATGGGGATTCCCCATTATTTTTGTTGGTGCCTCATAGCGTAATCATTTTTTATTTAAGTTCTTGCTTTGAGAGCTACCCAATCAGTATTATAGGTCTCGGGTTTGGAGTTCGCCCTGCAAGTCCTCGTGGATTTTCTGTCTTACCTAAACGAGATCGAACAAGTAATAGATTCATACGGTTGTTAGCTATACTTAATTTACTTAATTAGACATTCATAAGGAGAAATATTTGATTTAGTGTGTTGTGGATATTTGACTTGGGTGCTAAAAAATTAAGGTTTGTTTTATAAGAAAAATATAGGGGCTAGGGTTTCTTTTTATGATAAAAGAAGTAATGTTTCTTATAATTTATAAGAAAAATATAGGAACCATTGTTTCTTTTTATGATAAGAAGAAGTAAGGTTTGTTATAATAAGAAAAATTAAGGTTTGTTATTAAAAATTTAGTATTTTGTTATGATAAAAAAAAATTATGAGTTTTTTTAATTGATAAACTTTAATTTTTCATAACAAAATTTCTATAATTATATATTTTTATAAATATAATTATTATAATTATGTATCTTTTTGTTTTCTCACCTCTTATAAATGATTATTTTGTTTATTTTGTTTAAAATAATAAT
>SNQJ01S0089758.1:0-33131 GCA_010110895.2 Picea sitchensis
GATATTTTTCCATTGACTGGTCCCATCTGTGGCTTCTTTATAAAGGTAAACCGAACCAGATCTGTGTGGACACCAAATCTCACATGAAGCACATGGTAAATGAGTTGGAAGGTAAAAATGAACCCATAAACTTTTCTCACATTGTTCTAGGTAATTATTTTTTGGAAACTGATCACGACTGTTACGAAGTGCAAACATCTAAAATACAATCAGATTTACAATCAGAACTCCTTCTGTGAAAACATAATAGAACTTGTACCATATTAACTAACTTAGGTTTTAGCGCAAATAAAAAAACTAATATTTATAACATGTAGTCCATGTTCTTTGATGGATCCAAGTTATAATAAGGAGTTGTGGCAGGATGTGTGTTGATCGATCCTAAATAACATAAGACTCCCATTTCCTATCTTCTAGAATTTGAATTCACCGATAACACTACAGAATACAAAGCTTTAGTCCAGGGTTTGAAAAAGGCCATCGATCTTAAGGTGAAGTGCCTAAAAGTATTTGGTGATTCAAAAATAATATTTTGATAAGTAATAACTATTATTCATTACCTGTCACCACATATAAAATCATATCGACAAGAGGTATGGAATCTTCTCTACTCTTTTGACGCATTCAATATTACTTCTATACCTAGTAATCAAAATATTGACGTAGATATATTGGCCAATGTAACATCTAGGTTCATGCCTCCTAATTATGATTTTTTCGTTGAAATGATTTTCAGGCCTTCAATACCGGATAATACCATGAACTGGATAGTATTCAATAATGATACTCAAATTATCAATTTTATCGCCAACTCATATGCCTTCCAAGATTCTCTAATTGATGATGAAATTTATCAACAAGACCTTAGGATTATCGGGATGAAGAAAGCAAAGTAAAAGAAAATTGCATTTTGAAGAATGTACTGACACTTGAGAAGCTATTTGATTTATAGAATAAGTTTAGAACACTTTCTAATCCAAAGACCAACAGTTCAATCATGATGCATTTTCTGGTCAATTTAGGCTCCTCTAAACAACCCAAGTATGTCAACCTGGGCACCTATTGTTCTAAGGCGGAGAAGTATACATTCACATAGCTATTCAAGAAGTATTCTAACATGTTTTCATGGACTTGTGATGATCTGAAGACTTATGATACCCGACTATTTCAACATGTGATCAAAATTAAAAAATGTGTCAAACCATTCCAACAAAAGCTCATAAATATGCATTCGATTCTTGAACCACTTATCCAAAAGGAACTGAAGAAAATATTAGAAACCTGAATCATTTTCAAGGTCCATTATTCAACTTGGGTGTTGAATATGGTTCCCATTAGAAATAAGTTGGGAGAAATTAGGATATGTCTAGATTTAGAGATCTTAAATTGAGATTCTGACAAAGATGACTACCCAGTTCCCCCCATGGAAAAAATATGTCAACTTGTCATTGGATCTGAGATGTTCTCTCTATTAGATGTGTTTTTAGGATACAACTAGGTTCTCGTGGCATAACTATACCGATTACAAATCACATTCAAAACTAAATGGGGAACTTATGCATAAAAAAGGATGCCCTTTGGTTTGGTAAATGCAGGTGCTACATTTCAAAGGGTTATGGATATTCTTTTCAAAGGATTAATTAGTCAAATAATTGTGGTATATATTGAGGATGTCATGGTTTATTCAAAGAAAAGGGAAGATCACCCAAGACATCTGAAACAAATATTCGAACAATGTAGAAAGTATGGGATCTCATTGAATCCTAAGAAGACTATTTTTTCCATTTCAGAAGGTATACTATCAGGGAATGTGATTTCCAAAGAAGGAATCTCGATGTACCCAGAAAGAACACACGATGTTATGCAAATCCCTCCACCGCATTGCAAGAAGTCAATGTAATATTTTTTTAGCAAGATCAACTTTGTAATAATATTCATTCCACACTTCATCGAAATTGCTAAAATGCTCCAACAAATGATTCAGAAATATGTTCGGTTCAAATGGACATTTGTTGAGAAAGAGGCTTTTGAAAATATCAAAGCTTCTATAGCCACTGCACCATCTCTATGGAGTCCATATTTAACTAAGGAATTATTATTGTACACCTTTGCGTGTGATCATTCCCTTGCAACAATGCTCACATAGAAGGATGAACAAGGAAATGAATACCCCATTACATTCATGAGAATTGGGTTACAAGGTGTTGAACTGAACTACCCATCAGTGGATAAACAAGCTTTTGATGTCCACAAAACAATAAACCAATTCATACCTTACACTTTGAAGAATCACACTAAATTCATCATCCCTCATCTATAGGTTAGATCCCTCTTTGTTTGAAAAGAGATGGGAGAGAGATGAGGTAATTAGATGACAACCTTGCAATAATATAACTTGGAATTTAAACCATCCAACATCATTAAAGGTCAAGGAATTTGCAAATTAGTGACACAAGATAAGGGTGATGGAAGCCAATAATAGGATGGATGGTAAGAGGAGATAAATATGTTCACACAATAGGTCCCTTTGATTCTAGTTGTTGAAGACTCATATTATAATGATCTCAAATATTACCTTCAACACAGTACCACTCCATAGCACCTCAATGTCAAGTAGAAAAGTGCACTCAGGTTGAAATATTTACAATATCAGTTGGTGCATGGCATCTTGTTTCGAAAGAAATATGATGGAGTACTACTTCAATGCCTCGTAAAACAATATTCTGACAGAATCCTTAAAGACATACATGTTGGACCAGTAGGAGGCCATTTTTCACGAGATACAACAACTCACAAGATATTGAGAGTTGGATACTACTAGCCTACACTGTTCAAGGATGCTCATGCATATCCATAAAGTTGTGAAACATGCCAAAACTATACAGGGAGAGAGCATAAGGATATTGTTCCTCTTAAACCTATTTCTATTGAAGAACCCTTCGACAATGGGGGTTGGACATCATTGGTGATATCAATCCTCATTATTCCAAGAAACACAAGTATATCCTAACCACCACTGATTATTTCACACGTTGGACTGAAGAAATATCGCTTACCAAAGTGAATGATGAAGTGGTACTGAATTTTCTTGAACAACACAATATCACTAGGTTTGGAATTCATAACTCTCTCATTTTTTATAATGTAACGTATTTCTCATCACTAAAAATGTCTAAGTTTCTTTGGAAAAGGGGATTACTTGGAAATATGTAGCCAACGTTTACCCTTAGGGAAATGGTTTGGATGAGTCCAAAAAAAAGAACCTAATCTAAATCCTTAAGTGAACTGTATTTGATCACCATAGAAACTGGCATAACACCTTACCCAATTCCCTCTGGGCCGATCACGTCACCACCAAGACATCAATAGGGACTTCTCCATATTTTCTTGTCTATGGTAAATAAGTTATTTTAACTCCAAAAATCTAACTTCCTTCCCTTAAAATCACCCAACAATATCGTGGGAGATAATGTCTCGTCATCCAATGAGGTATTGATATCTTGATAAACTTAGAACAAAATCATGTTTTGGAAAAAACCAAATTCAAAACCCATCAAAATAGCATTAAGTGTGTGTTTGTTAAGAAGTCGTCTAGTGAGAAAGATTTCCAAGTTGGAGATCTGGTCCTCAAATGTGTAACATCCCCCAGCCCATCCAAGGGACATTACAACACATAATACTCACAAAAATTAAATTTATACTAACTAAATTAATTATTTTACTGCTAGTCGATTTCCTGTAGTTTACAACCACAAATTTAAACTAGATTTATCTATTGTCCAAAATCATTCACTTGTGCATATACAACATGCTAAATAAACAAGAATGCAATCTAATAATTCAGCACAACAACATATAAATTATTTCCAAATACACAGAGTTTATGCACAACAATTAAACTCATAAATAATACAACAACAAGATTAAACACTTATCTTTTAAATATGTTGTGTAGTCAGCGACTTGGGATGGAAGTTCCACCCAATCATAGAACAAATTTTCCAAATATCAACAACCAATCACCCCCGAGATGAGGCTAGTAATCCACAAAAGAGGGTGCTCTCTCACCGTCCACTCACAGCTTAGAAAAATTATAACCCACTGATATCGTTCTACAACTATCCCAATTTTCCACCGACTATCTTCCTCTTGACTTGTCCAACCCAAGGAATGTGCCCGTTCACTAATATCAGTCTATTGAGCGTCCCATTCATTTATTAGGGTCTCTATGACACATGTAGCTAGGAATCTCTCAGCTAAGAACTCAAGGGAACTTTCTTCTAGGAAAACTACCAGCAATCCAACAACAAATACTTGTTTTTTTAGTGCAAATCACACAGGAGTTCACTCTCCAGGCCTGACAACCCGTCTTTTCATTTTACAACTCCAAATACTCTCCAATACGCTCCAACTTTCTCTATAATTTGTGCTCCATGGATGGACCATCTCCAAGCTCTGTCCCTTGCTCTCTACTTGGTCCTCATGGACACAAAATCCATGTGTAAAATTGTTGTCCCAACCCATACAAATTTCCTCTCTTTGGCTTGCCTTTCTTGAATCACACTCTTACCCAAGATGATTGTACTCAACCCCCATGTTCCCAATAACTTTGGGATGTGACCACTCACACCCACCCTCTTACATCCATTCAATGATTGGCTTTGGGAACACTCAATCAGAAATTGGAAGGTTCATATAAAAATTTAGGAAAATGGGTTGAATTAATACACATGGGTATTTCCCCCTTGGACCCCTCTTGGCCATTATCCTAGACACTCTGCCCTCTTATGGATTAATTCATCCCCCATATCTTTTCCATGTCCCCTTAGCAATTGGCATCACATTTTATTAATAAAACAAGGAAATACAATTTATCTATTATATCACTTGGTCGTAGCCACATATTATATCTACATAAGCATTAATTAAATTGGGTATTATAGTGGGGATGTTACATTTCCCCTCCCATACAATTGTGCGCCATACTCTATACACTTTATGCCAATATAAATATATGCAAATTTACATCATAATGCTTAGAAAAAAAATTCTACAATTTAACAACTCCAACAATAGTTCCAACCATAATCTCATGTTCCTTTCAACACAATGACCCAAGGAATGCACCATTCGTTTATCAGAGTTAAACCAAGGGATATATTATTTGTTTATCATAGATAACCCAATGAATGAGACATTCTTTTATCAGGGTCCCCAACCTAGTTAGCTAGGACTTTGAGATGTGGTTTCGTAACTCTAGCTGCTCAAAATGGAGTCTTGCATTCTATTTTCTTCAAAATTGTCAAAAATTTATGGGTATTCCTCCCAAATGTTTTCTTCATGCTCCTATGTAGCATCTTTAGGGCCGTAGCATGTCCATTGAACCTTTACCATCCCTATGGATTTGTTCCTCATAACTTTGACTTTCCGGTCTAGGATGCATACTGGTTCCACCTGGAAATCCCCTTTGTGCTCCACTTGGATCACATTCCAATCAATTATGTGGTTAGGATAAGGTACACATTTCTTTAATAATGACACATGAAATACATTATGCACTCTCATGGTTGTAGGAAATGATAGCATGTATGAAACTAGCCCTATCTTTTCTAATATTTCAGAAGGCCCACAATATCTTGCTTCCAACTTTGGGAAACTTCCTAATCTTAGCGAACTTATCTTTTCCTTCCCATTTAAAAACACATGTTCACCCACTTTAAAATATCTAAATACTCTATTCTTATCTACATAAATTTTCTGCCTATCTTGGGTAGCCTTTAAATTCTTCTTTACCTTTTCATCTGCTCTTCCATTTCCTTTAACAAATATGGCCAAACAACTGCTGTGTCTGCTAGATTATCCCAATGCATTGGTGTGTTACATTTTTTGCCATACAATGTTTCAAATGGACTCATTTTCAATGAGGCATGATATCCCTATTATTGTAATCAAACTCTACTAAGTGAATATAATTTTCCCACTATGATGCTTGACCCATCACATACATTCTAAGCATGTCCTCAATTATCATGTTAGTCCTTTCTATTTTCCCATCTGATTCTAGGTGAAATGTTGTACTAATATTTAAATTTTTCCCAAAGCCTTTGAACAAACCCTTCCAAATATTGGAAGTAAACTTTGGATCTCTGTCTGAAACTATTTCCCTAGGTACTCCATCTAACCTAGCAACTTCTTTCATATATATTTTTGCGATATTTGATTCCTTGTGTGTTGTCTTTACTGGAATAAAGTGGGTTTCTTTAGTTAATTTATCCACCACCACCATGATGGAATCACGCTGCTTTACTATTCTGGGCAACTTTGTAATAAAATCCATTATGACAACTTCCCACTTCCATTTCGGAATGGGAAATAGTTGTAGAAAACCTACTGGGTGCTTATGCTCTATTTTCACCTTTTGGCATTCTAGACATCTAGATATGTAATTAGCCACTTCCTTTTTCATCCCCAGCCAAAAGTATTGGCTTCTCACATCTAGAATTGTTTTCTTATATCCTGGATGCCCAACATATGACACATTATGCATTTCCTTCAGAGCTTCATTTTTCAACTCACTAGAATTCGACACATACACCTTTTCTTTGTACACGAGAATTCCATCTTCTTTCAGCTCATAAGAATCAATTTTTTGTTGAAAATTGTCTCATTGTAATGTTTCTTTTACTTTTAGATAATGCTGATTCAAATTTGCTGCTACAACAATTTTATTTTTTAGATCTTCTTTGTACATGCTAATGGCTCCGATATGCTTCTTATGTTCCCTCTTGTTGAGTGAATCAACCACTTGATTTTATTTTCCCTTTATATGCTTAATTTTGAAGTCATATTCACTCAAAAATTCAAGCCATCTAGTTTGTTTGGAATTTAGTGTTGGATGTCCAAAAAAATGGTTCAGATCAAAATGGTTTGTCCTTAGCTCAAATTTATTACCCATAAGGTAATTTCTCCACATTTTCAATGCATGCACAATCATTTCTAACTCTATATCATAGGTGGCATAATTTCTTTCATGTTCTTTTAGTTTTCTCGACTCATAGCATATCACATGAACCTTTTGAATAAGAACTCCACCGATCCGTTCCTTTCATACATCAATGCACACAAAAGAATCTTCATTTGGATCCACAATATTCAATATTGACACACTTGTCAATATTTCCTTCAACTGCTGAAATATTTCTTCACACTTGGAAGTCTATTCGAACCTCACTCCCTTCTTTTGCAAGGAAGTGATTGGACTTGCAATCTTTGAGAATCCTTTTATGAATCTTCGGTAATAAATGAAAAGACCCATGAATGATCTAACCTCTGTCACATTCTTTGGCACTGGCCATCCTTTAATGGCTTCTAACTTCTCAAGATCCACTCTATCCCATTTGCTGAAATTATATGCCCCAAGTAGTAAATATTCTTTTGATAAAATATGCATTTACTTAGTTTATCATACAATTGATGCTCTCTTAAAACTTTCAATACCATTCTTAAATTATTCTCATGTTCCTTCTCTGACTTAGAGTAGACAAGTATACCATATACGAACACAATCAAAAACTTGTCCAGGTATTTCCTGAACACTCCATTCATCAAACACAAAAAAATTGTTGGGGCATTTGATAGTACAAATGGAAATACCATGAATTCATAATTCCCATATCTTTTCTTGAATGATGTATTGTTCCTTTATCCTTACTTGATTATAACCTAATCTCAAGTCAATATTGGAAAATATTCTTGCACCTTTAAGCTAATCAAACAAATCAACAATTCTTGGAAAATGATACATTTTCATTAGGGTGACCTTGTTAAGTTGTATGAAATCAACACACAGCCTTAAGATTCCATATTTATTCTTCAAAAAAATAACTGGGGCTCCCAAAGGTGACACACTTGGGTGTATATACCCCTTCTTTAAAATCTCTTCAAGTTGCATCTGCAACTCTTTCAATTATGATGTGCCCATTCTGCAAGGTGTCGTGTACATTGGGGAAACTCCTGACACCAAATGAATAGACAAATCAATGTCTCTATTTGGTAAAAATCCTGGGATTTCTCTAAAAACATCTTCAAAATCTCTCAAGACCAGATGGTCTTAAATGCTTACCACTTTATCTTTGGTTGCCCCTTCCATGTGGGATGCAAAAATATGGCATCCCTTTCTAAAACTCTTCTTAACTACATAGGTGAAAGTTCTCTAACAACTACATCTCTCAGAATGCCTTGAATATTTCCTTGTTGCACTTCTTCATAAAGATGTGTAGTTGTCTTGTTGTAACATTATAGGAAAACATGGTATTTTTCCAACCAATCCATGCCAATTAGAAAATCATATGAACCCAATGGTATGATGTTTACATCTACCTTTGTGTTGAGTCCATTCATGTATATTTTTTTGGGTTTTTATATTATTTAGACAGTCTATTGACAGTCGAAGTCAAGGTGGATTAATTGATAGTCGAATTCGAGGTGGATTGATAGCAAGTTGAAGGTTGATTTCAGTGGGCCAGGTAAATTCGAATTAGAAGGTCGAGGTGGTTCGACATGGTAAAGACATTGAAAACAAGTCGAAGAGGTCAAGCGAAAAGAGGTCGACAGGAAGGCATGTGGCAACCGACTGAAGACCAAATGAAGGTCGATTAGTGGTCGACGGTAAATCCGACTTGGTAGTCGAGTGTAACAAAATCCTGAGATTCGCGGGATTTGTAGCCAATGATTTACGTGGATCTATAACTGTTTTTGGGTGCCTTTTATTTAGGGTTTTTCCTATTGTAAATCCTATAAAGAAGTCGTGTTGTAATGTTGTAAAATATAATATTTAAGAATCAATAATCGTAGAGGTTGTTGGTCATGTATATGTAAGTCGAATTGACTACATGGTTTTTATTGTGTAAGCAAGAGGGTATGATGTCGATTGTGTCTTAGGTGTGGACCAAGGTTAGACATGTAACCTTTTATTTTGAATGAATAAGACAATAAGAGAGAAAAATGCTCAAGGAATACTTGTTTGCCCAATTTGGGTTTCCAGGGTAAAATCTTTTTGTATTGTGTTTTTTCTTTGTCATTTACTTTCTTGATTAAATCTCTCTTCCTCTCTTCTGCTAGGTTTAGAGTGGAAGTGTTATTGATTTCCTAACATGTGGTATCATAGCTTGGCTTAACAACCTTGGATATGAGTTAAACCCTAGGTTTAGTACGAGTCATAAGTATGAAATATTTAAAGAATTGTGTTAAACAATGGCGAGCAACTCTAGAATAGAGATCAAAAAATTCAATGGCCATAATTTTGAGCTTTGGAAGCTTAAAATTGAACATCTTCTTGTAGATCAAGAAAAATGGACATTAGTCTGTTGAGATACCATGCTGAAAGGTATGTCGATGAAATAATGGGAGAAACTCAAGAGAAGAGAAAGGAGTATGATTCGACTTTGTCTTGCAGTTTCGATGTTGTTGAATGTCTCAGGTGAAGATTTGGCCAAAAACTGTGGGACAAGTTGGGGAGCTTGTACCAGTCAAAATCCCTGGTAAATAAGATATTTCTTAGAAAGAAATTGTATCTTCCAAGGATGAGTGATGGAAGATCGATGAATAAGCATTTAAATGCGTTTAATACCATTATAATCCAATGATCTTATGTGGATATTAAAATCACCGAGGAGAAATGTATTATCCTATTATGTTCTTTTCGAGACTCATGGGATAACTTAGTCATGGCTATAGGGAGTAATACAACCACATTAGCGCTAGAATACATGGTTTCATCTCTACTGTCAGAAGAAATGAGAAGGAAGAACATAGAAAAATCAAAAAAAGATGGTGTAGTGGTGAGAGGTCGACCGATTGACAGAGATAAAGGTAGATTCTCCGGTAGAGAGTATAAGTCGAAGGGTATATCTAAATCCCTTGTTCAGTCGAAAAGAAGATAATAGAAATGCGGTAAAGTTGGGCATTACAAAAGGGACTGCAAATCGAAGGAAATGGAAGTCATCACAAGATCCGATGAGAATCAATCGATTAAAATAAAGACGACTCCAGATAAGGGAGGTGATGTGTACCCGACGTCAACCAGTAAAAAATCATATCAATATGTTTGGTTGATTGACTCAGGGGAATCCTATCATATGACACAACATAGAGAATGGTTCTGCGAATATGAAAAATATGAAGGAAGATAAGTTTTCTTGGGGGATGACTCGACAACCAAAATTGTCAGATGAGGAAGAGTTTGAATGATACTGTGGGATGGGAGGAGTATAACCCTTCTAGGTGTGCTACACATTATGGGTTTGGAAAGAAACTTGATATATGTAAGCAAGATGAGTAATGCAGGGGTACACACTCTATTTCGGAAGGATTCGTACAAGATGGTAAGATGTGTGATGGTATTAATGAAAGTAGTTTGGATTGAAACCCTTTACAATTTACTGGGGAGTGCTGAATTGACTAGATGCAACAACATCGTTGTTCTTGAAGTCGAATCGTTTTCGACTTGTGTTGAGTCGATTCAAACCGATTTAACAAGTCATCATAAATTCGATCTGACCATGCTATGGCATGAGAGGATGGGACACATTAGAGAGAAAGGAATTCAAGCTATGCATAACAAAGGTATGGCCAAATAATTTTCTGAATGTATTTTAGAAGTCAACTTTTGTGAACATTGTATTTATGGAAAACAAAGTCGGGTGAGGTTCCCATCTGGAGTGACAAGGGAAAATGAGATTCTAGAACTGGCTTATAGTGATGTGTTTGGTCCTGTTTCAATGCCTTCACTTGGTGGATCCTTGTATTATGTCTCCTTCATAGATGATTTTTCTAGGAAGACATGGATATATTTTCTGACGAAGAAATCAAAGGTTTTTGATAAATTCAAAGAGTTTAAATCTCTTGTAGAAAACCAAATAGATAGGAATATTAAGGTACTAAGAACTAACAATGATGGTGAATTATGTGGAAAGGAATTTGATCATTTTTGAAAGAAGTGTGGCATAGCACACCAAAATACCACACCATATACCCCACAACAAAATTGAGTTTCCAAAATAATGAATAGAACATTGATGGACAAGGAAAGAAGCATCCTCAATGGTGTTGGGCTTGCACGAGAATTCTAGGCGGAAGCAGTTGACATTGCAAAATATCTATTGAATATGTATCCTTCATCGGTGCTAGTTGACACAACTCCACGTGAGGTATGTTCAGGTAAAAATCCTTCGGTTTCACATCTAAAAGTATTTGGATGGGATGCATTTGTGCATGTTCCCAAGGAAAAGAGGAGAAAACTAGACAAGAAGGAAATCAAATGTATTTTCATTGGATACAAAGAAGGAATGAAAGGATACACGCTCTAGGATCCTGCATCAAGGAAAATAGTGTACATTCAAGACATGGTCTTCATAGAAGTCAGAAGTAAGTCCGAGCATGAAGATATTGTTCATATCGAGAATAATCCAGAGAATGTGGAGTTTGAACTAAGCAATGAATAAAATGATTCATATGAGTCTACTGAATTAGAAGAAGAGGTGGAAAAAAAAACCCCAGTTGTAAGGAGGTTAGAAAGAGTAAGAAAACCAATTGAAAGGAGGTTAGAAAGAGTAAGAAAACCAATTGAAAGGTATATTCCACCCAAATTCCATTCCTCATATGTGTTAACTACCATCGACGATGAGCCCAAGTCAATCGGGGAGGAAGTCGACTCAGCAGAGGGAAATATATGGAAGGACACCATGGTCAAAGAGATGGAATCCTTGCACACTAATGAGAAATGGGGCTTAGTCAAATTACCTAATGGAATAAATCCTATCAATAACAAATGGGTATTCAAGAAGAAGATGAATACAACAAATCAAGTCGAGAAATTCAAATATCGAATGGTAGGAAAAGGATATCCCTAAGTCGACAGAGTCGACTTCAGTGAGATTTTTTCCCCTGTTGCAAAATTAACTTCCATTAGAGTACTGATGTCTTTGGATGAAACGTTTTATCTGGAAATAGAACATATGGATGTCAATACAACGTTCCTACACAGGGACCTAGAATATGAAATCTACATGAAACAACCTGAAGTATTTGTAGTAAAGGGAAATAAATATTTGGTGTGCAAACTAAAAAGATCCCTTTATGGTCTAAAGAAATCACCAATAATGTGGTACTAAAACTTTGATACATACATCCTTAGTTTTGGATTTGTGAGAAGCAAAGTTGATCACTGCATTTATTCCAAAGAAGAAGGTGGGTGTTTCATATATGTAGCATTGTATGTCGATGACATGTTTTTGATTGGAAACAACATGGACGCAACAAAGGAGGTATAAAGAAGCAGTCATCCTCCAAAATCGACATGAAGGATCTTAGTGCAACAAACTTCATTCTTGGAATGGATATTAAGAGAGTTCGAACAACTAGAAATATCTTGTTGAACCAAAGAAATTATATTGAAACAATTTTGAAACATTTCAACCTGTGGGATTGCAAACCTGTGAAGGTGCCAATTCTTGTGAGAGAAAGGCTAATTGTTGAACAGTGTCCAAAGTCACAAGAGGAAATAGAGGACATGAAACATGTTCCCTATGCAAGCGCTATTGATAGTCTAATGTATGTGATGTTTTGTGCTTGAATAGACATTTTCCATGCAATAGGAGTGTTTAGAAGATACATATCGACACCTGGGAAGGAGCATTGGACAACTGTTAAGAGAGTATTCAGGTATTTGTGTCGCATAAAATATTATGCTATATGCTACCAAGGAAAACCTAGAGGTGACAGTGAATTAAATGTACATGTCTTTGTCGACATTGATTGGGCTAGATATCTAGATCAACGGAGGTTGAACGGTGGACATGTGTTCAAAATGATCGGTGGAGCAATAACCTGGACAAGTAAGAGACATGTGGTCATAGCTCTATCAACAAAAAAATCTGAATACACGGTAACCACTCATGGAAGAAAAGAAGCAATATGGATGCAAACGTTGTGTTTAGGAAGTTGGGTTTGAGTAGAGAGTTATGAAGGTAAGCAAAAGTAAAAGAACAATATTTTTGGTAAAGAATCTAGCTTGTAATTCTAATACTAAGCACACTGATGTACAATACCATTTTGTGAGAGACACGGTGAAAAGCAACAAGGTGCCACTAGAGAAAGTAGACACATTGGAAAACATAGTAGACTCTTTGACCAAGTTTGTGAGTGTTGTGAAGCTCTCTTGGTGCAGAGAGGCAATAGGCATTGTTTCCCTGGGTCTATGAACAAGAATCCAGGGGTCTCCTGGTTTCAACAAAGAATACAACAAGTGGGAGAATGTTGGGTTATTATATTTTTTGCAGTGAAATTCCAATCGAGGTGGATCGACTGACAACCAAAGTCGAGGTGGATCAAAAATAAGTCGAAGGTCGAGATGAGTCGACCAGGTAAATTTGAAGTTGAAGGTCGAAGTGGTTTGACATGGTAAATACATTGAAATCAAGTCAAATAGGTCAACCGACAAGAGGTAGATAGGTGGGCATGTGGCAACCAATCGAAGACCGAATGAAGGTCGACTGGTATTCAACGGGTAATCCGACTTAGTAGTTGACTGTAATAGAATCCCGAGATTCATGGGATTTGTAACCAATGATCTACATGGATTTGTAACCATTTTTGGGTGCCTTTTCTTTAGGGTTTCTCCTACTGTAAATCCTATAAAGAAGGCGTGTTGTAATGTTGTACAAGATAATATTTAGGAGTCAATAATCATAGAGGTTGTTGGTCATGTAGATGTAATCCAAATTGGCTATAGGGTTGTTCTTGTGTAAGCAATAGCGTATGATATCGATTGTGTCTTAGGTATGGACTAAGGTTAGACGTGTAACCTTTTATTCTAAATAAATAAGACAACAGGTAAGAACGCTCAAGGAATGATGGTTTTCCTGGTTTGGGTTTCCAGGGTAAAATCTCTGTGTATTGTGTGTTTTCTTTGTCATTTACTTTCTTGATTAAATATTTCTTCCTCTCTTCTGCTAGGTTTAGGGTGGAAGTGTTCTTTATTTCCTTACATATTTGACAATATTTAACTAACTCATTGATCTTTCTTTCAGCTCCTGTGGCAAATTGAACTAGCCAATATTTCTTATGCTTACTCCTTTGCAAGTGAAATATTTCAACAATGTTAGCATTTATGTAACTATGGTTGGCTCCAGAATCAAACAAAATTGTTATGGGTTGATTATCAATCATACCTTCCAATTCGATCATGGGGTATTGATATTCTTCTTGCTTGTTGTCCAAGGTTACATAAATCCTTGACATGTTTCCTCCCATGTCTTCCACTGTTTCATCCTCTTGAATGTTGTGGACACTCTTCATTCTTTCCCTTTTGTGAGGGCAGTCCCTATATAAGTGATTTCCCTCATCCCTCACATCCCCAACATTGAACACGATGTTGCCTTGGCCTTTTCCCAAATGATATGGAGTCTTGTGCTCATTTTGGGATGCTTGACATTGTTGATTTGCTTGGGTGTTGTTCTTGAAAAAGAGTGGCTTAAAACCTTTTTGCCTTTGATTATTTTTTCCTTTCATCTTGTCATTCCAAGCCTTTTGGAACATTGACCTTCATTTTCTTTGCTCATAAATATGTATTTCTCTCCTTATGGCTTCCTCCAAAGTTTTGGGGTTATCATATTGAATCTTGTCATTACAGAATGATGGTAACCCACCTAGAACCTTTGGATCTTGACCTTCTCATCCTTAATGAAGTCATCATACTTAAAAAATTCAAAGAACCTCTTCTCATATTCCTCCATTGTCATGGTTCCCAACTTGAGTTCAAAGAAATCTTTCATCTTCCTTTTATAGTAATGTTCAAACAAATATTTCTCCTAGATATACCCTTTGAACTCCCTCAATGAGATCCTCTTCTGATCAAGGTTCTTGGCTTGCTTAAGCTGATCCCACCACATGGATGCCTTTCCTTGCAAGTGGTAGGTGGAAATTCTAGCTTCTACCCAGTGTTGATGACCATTTTGGTCATCAGTGTCTAGCCACAAAAGTGTTGCCAGACTTTGCCTCATTCTATACTAGTGAAAAACAAATTTGTGTGCACTCTCACTAAAGTCAACACAATGTCTCGCAAAACTATCATAGCTCTTGACATATCGCTAAATATGGTTCATTATTTGCTCTTCACCTTCTTAACATTGAACCCTTACACGTTAACCCTTAATTGTCAGATGCCTCACCTTATCCTCATATCCTTTAAATAAACAGAAAATATATGAATTGGAAAACATGTTTAAACCATTCTATTTCCTATATGCCAAATATACCAGTTCCTTATTTATGCATAATTCACTTTGAGAAGCATGAAGATGGATATGATACCTATACATCTATTTCCTATATGCCAAATAAATGTATGTTGCAAGAGGATGAAGATGGATATGATACCTATACATGATTGGGTTAATTGTCTTGAGAACATGTGTTTCCTCCTAAGAGTTCACAAATTCAAATTCAGAAGGATAGAGTAGGGTATGAATACCTCTCTAGATTTTACCATTCAAATTGCTGAATTATTAATGAAATTATAGTGTAGCAAATTATCAACTCATGTATATATATTTTAGTTCTTGTATTATTTAATTTTTTTTTGTTTAAATACATTTTAACAAAAAAAATATCAAAGAAAATAAAGTTATTAAAAAATTAGGTTTAAGGTTTTTATAAATACTTAATTAATTAGTTTAATTAGTTTAAATTTATTTCAAAAGTTTTTGCAATTCATTAATCATTATAGTTTAATTCAGATTTGATTTACATAAACAAAAATTACAAAAAACTAAATATTGCAAATAATTGAACATGCAGTTGAAAAATTTTCTTCATTTCCAACAGCCAAGCCTTTTCCTATTCTACTTTCTTGTGCTTACCATTGAAAGTAGGTGGCTTGATTTTTTGTAGTCCACCTTACAAGATGTATGTTTTGGGCCTTCTCCTTTTCCTCCGAATAGGAGATACACTTGGGCTGCTCTGTGGCCCTGAAATTGCATGAGTTGTTGCATGAGTTATTTTAGTGGATTGCTTTTTTTAGTGGACTGCCTTGGGAAATGAAGACACTTACTCATGCTTCTTGACTACTTATCATTTCCATGATCATCCCTTTTTCTATGGGATCTTTATGCTCACACTTGTCTTCACTAGTTGCTTGCTTGGTTTCAAAGTCCTTGTTAACTTGTTTATGCAACATGTTTAAGCTCTGAAGTATCTCTTCTTGAGCCTTCATAATCCTTTCATTATCATCTCTATAGCTATGCACTTACCTATGCAATATTATCATAGTGATAGGCTCCTGCCTATCTCTTGTTCCATTTTTCTTAGCATTCCTCATGTTGACATTCATACCCATGACCTCTTCCTCATGGCTGTAATATCACTCATCATCTTCCATCACTCCAGTCCTCATATAAGAACCAAAGTGGTCTTTCTGTACCTCTAATTCTACAAGAAATGTGCATGTTACCATTACAAACATGCATATCATAAAGTATTTCATCCATTAGAATACATGTTATTTCTTCATCAATTTAAAATTATGGTTCCCTTGATGTATTCCTCTCTGAAACAAATCTATTTATTGATTTATGAGAAAATGTATTCTCCAATTCAAAATTTTGGGTTGACATACAAACAAACCTTTGAGCATGGATTTATGCCTTTTGGAAGTAACTTTGGTACCAAAATCTCACCCTCGCTATTTTGGCTATAACTTTCTCATACGAGCTCCATTTTTCAAATTGTTTAACTCATTGGATAGCTCTTTCTGAGTTATTTTATTTGAGATACAGAGACAAAGTTTACCTTGGTACTAAATGTTTTACTCATGGGTTTTTATTGGATAAAAACATCGCTTAGGGCCTCAAAAATTCCCCATAAGTTAATGACCTTCAAAAACCACAAAAAATTGCACAAAATTGATTATTTTACTACTGTAACAACCCTTTAAATATGAACCGTTGATCTCAAATCATGCTAAATCTAAGCCATTGATCCATGCTACATCGACCATCGAATACCAACGTTATTTCTTAGGTGCGCATCACACTTTCCCTGATCTGATGATGCGATTGTTGACCAACGCCCATTCCCTCGACAATTGATTTGTACACAACTCTAAATTGAGCAATTAGACCCTCGACCCTCGATGATATTTGTTGGTGAATGGATCTCTTCACTAATCCTTCTAATGCGCGACCATCATCCCATCAACGATCAATGATCCTTGATAATTGTCTAAGAGATTTTCCAAAATTGGTTGACCCGACCATTGGCCATCAACCCTTCTGTGTTAACGTGGAACTGTTAGCATCATTATCCTCTTCCATTCATCGACCATTGGTTGATTCTCTTATATGACCCAGACAACTCGTTGAATCAACCGATGGTCGACCATCAACTCATCGACCATCAATGATTTATATTTCCTATTCGAAAAAAATTCAATAGATTTGGCCAACCCCGACCATCGACAGTCAGAGATGTATTATGGCCGAAAAAACTCTTCGCCCAACTCTACCGATGCTCATCCATCCACTCATCGACCATCATTATTTTCTCTTGCATAATTTCCAACATTTCACCAAACTCGTCGATCTAACCATCTGTTGTCGACAAATTCTGTTGTCGAACCTCACACTTGAAATTTTTTGACAAAAACCCAGGTGAATTTGGGCCATCGATCGAATTTATTTTCTAAACTTCTGGAATTAATAACAACCTTCGATTTTATCAACCTTTCAAAACGACGGACGTTGATTCACCAAATTGTAACTCTACAAGCATATATTAAAACTCAAAATTTGACCATTCTAGGTTGAATTTCGACTTGTAAATTTACCATTCTACTCCATTAATCTTCTTAAATTGTCCAGAGTCATTCAAACTCATATTTTTCCCATGAATTTGGGGATTTCTCTTTGAATTCTCTGTTTTCCCCCAAATCCGTCATATATAAAATCTACAATAGCGAATTTCAACAATTCGCTTTAGTTTTAGCCCATACAAGCCTAGTGTTTGAACCAAAAGCTATGATACCATATTGTTACGTCCCCTAGCCCAACTGAGGGACATTACGGTGTGGAATACTCAAAAAACTGAAATTTCTACTAACTAAATTAATTCTCTTACTTCTAGTCGATTTCCTATAACTTACAAACACAAATTTAAACCAGATTTGACTACTATCTAAAACCATTCACTTGATGCATCTACAACATGCTAAATAAACACGAATTCAGTCTAATAATTCATCACAACAACATATAAATTATCTCCACGTACATAGATTTCATGCACAATAATTAAACTCATAAACAACACAACAACAAGATTAAACACTTATCTTTTAAATCTATTGTGCAACCAATTTATTGGGATGGACGTTCCACCCAACTATATACCTATTGTTCCAAATATCAACAACCAATCACCCTCAAGATGAGGATAGTAATCCACAAAGGAGGGTCGTCTCTCATTGTCCACTCACAACTTAGAAAACTCACAATCCACTTATATCTTCCTACAACTATCTCGATTTTCCAACATCTCTCTTCCTCTTGGCATGTCAATCAATGGAATGTACCCCTTCACTAATATCACTCCCTCGGGCACCATTCATTTATCAGTGTCTCTATAAAACGAGTATCTAGGAATATCTCAGCTGGGAATTCAAGGGAACTTATTGCTAGGAAAAATACCAGCAAACCAGCAAGAAACACTTGTTGTTTTAGTGAAACTCACACAAGAGTTCACTCTCCAGGCATGACAACCTGGCTCTTCAATTTCCAGCTCCAAATATGCTTCAATATGCTCCAACATTCTCTTTAATTCACCCTCCATGGTTGCACCAACTCCAAGATTTCTTCCTTGATCTCTACTTAGTCCTCATGCACAAAAACTCCATGTGTAAAATTGTTGTCCCAACCCATACGGATTTCCTCTCTTTGGCTTTCCTTTATTGACTCACACTCTTCCTCCAGCTGATTTTACTCAACCCTCGTGTTCCCAATAAATTTGGGATGTCACCACTCACACCCACCCTATTACATGCATTCAATGATTGGCTTTGGGAACATTTAATAAAAAATTGGAAGGTTCATATACAAATTTAGGAAAATGGGTTGAATTAATATGCATGGGTATTTCTCGCTTGGACTCATGTTGGCCATTATCCTAGACACTCCCCCCTCTTATGGATTAATTCATCGCCCATCTCTTTTCCATGTCCCCTTAGCAACTAGAATCACATTTTATTAATAAAATAAGAAAATACAATTTCATATTACATCGCTTGACCGTAGCCACATATGATATCTACATAAGCATTATTTAAACTAAGTATTATAGTGAGGATGTTACAAAATGATACAAGCTACATGAGGATAAAGGAAAACATTTAAAATTCCAACAATTATGGCTTGGGCCCTTCATAATCAAAGATAAAATTGGCCAAGGAACCTACCGGTTACAAATGTTTGAAGGGGAATCCGACCTCCTCCCTGTAAATTTCCAAATCCTGAAACACTACATTATCTAGCCTCCATGGCATCCCCCCCTCATTGTACATAAATAAAAAGTTTGTTCTTCACTTTTATTTCAGTTTTTTACTTTTATTTTTGTTTGTTTTTAAATTTATTTTTTTCTTGTTTGTTCAATTTTCATGCTTTCTTTTTCCCTCTTTAAAAATGTCGCCCTGAATCTCTTAAATTCTTCATAGCTTAGTATTGTACATGCTTCTAAATTGTATCACATCAGTGCCAACAACCTAAAAAATTTGTGACCTAGATTCTAGACAGGACCCATCCCTAGTTGCATAACTTTGTTAGGCATCACTTTAATTTGAATCTAGTAGCGAAATGTAGCTCATAAATATATGGACATCATGCAATTAAATACGACAAAGCAAGGAACCAAAGGGCTCAAACTAATAACAGATTTGTATGTTTTTTGGACCAAGAGGGAATGGTTTAGGAAGGGGCACTGGTAGTATTCCAGAGAATGTTACTCAGGGCGTTCACTCATCTATAATAAAGTTGGAAAATATCACTATTATATGTGTCATCCCTAGTACCTTTAAAGGAAAACCAAAATCCCCCCATCCACCTCTCTCTAAGCAGAAGAAAATTAAAAATTTAAAAGGTAAATGCTTGGGGAAAGGCATTCCAGATCACGTGGGACGTGAAAGTATCTCCCCTGGAACTATGGACACTCTCTAGCAGTGAAGCAAAGCTTGTGACTCCGGGATGAATTCATTGGGATATGGAAACTTGCTAAAAGCATAGTAACACCAGAGAAATGTATTGCAACTTGTATTTTCAATATGTCTGATGTATATTTTCCCCGTAATACTCGTTATACCTCCCCTAGGTCATTTCTATATGAATAAGTACGTGTTAAGAGACAATCTATTCTAATGCGTGGTCCTAACTTCCCCTTTGTATCATACAAACCTTGTCTCGTCAAAACTTGAGCTATGAGACCTATTATTTCTCTCTTGAATTATGCATGATAACACATTCCCCCAAAGATCTGTGTTTGGATACCATCTTACAAAGATTCAAGGTGTCGGCTAATGTATCACCATTTGTTGTGCCAGACACTACAAGCCTCCATATTTCTTATAATCTATTTGCAAAATCCTTCCAAGAAAATGGAGCCCCTTGTATTTTTCGGCTTTGAAGACCCTCTGAATTGTATCTTCCTAATGGATTCTCCCCCTTGATATAAACATGCTCCTCAAACATCACTTCCCAGTGAAGTTTATATATTTCAAATTGGAAGCACTTATTGTTTTTTAAAGTTAAGTCTTCTTTGGGTTTTCGAACAAGTTAATGAAAACTACTCCTGTGTAAATCAGTGGATTTACCAAAAAATCCTTCTATGTACATCGAGGAGTTTCCTCCAAATATTCCTATAAGCATTGACGATTTCCTTATTTTCTCGTCTGATAGACTATCCCATCGTGCAACTTGCTTTCAACTCCTCCAATGAAATCAAAGGAGATAGTGCAAACTCCTCAAATTTCATTGGAGGATTTGTTTCCATTCCTTTCGATGAACACCAATGCATTTCATGCCAAGTCCTCTGATATACATCATAGAACTTTACAACAACTTCGCCAATTTTAAAATTTTCCACATACTCGCATTTATTTCCCAACCTTGCCAAAAAATCTATAAATAAGTGCTCACCCTCGACTCTTATTGTTGCATTCAATTTCAAAGGAAGGAAGGTAAACCTAAGAACATAGAACAAAAATACTCTATCTCAACGTCCCGACATCCTCCACATGGAAGAAATTTTCCAGGTAAGCCCTAACTCTATCTTGCATCATTTTTTTGTTGTTTAGCAGTTCTAGGACTAGGTATTTTTAATTCCACTCGTTAGGACCAGACCACCCAAGGATGTCATGGTGATAATTCTCCACTTCTCTCACCCTCAACTTCACCTCTTCTCTTTTCTCTTAATATTATTTTTCCAATATTCAAATACATAATCTTACCCTTGACCCTTCTAACCCACCTTCAAACTCCAAACCTCTACCTGGCCTAGTCTCTTTCCCTTCGCCAAGACTGTTTATAGTATAAAATTATCGGAAGAACAAAATAACACTTATATAGCTCTAAACCTAATCCTGTTTATCCAAGATAGATTCCTCAAACACAAGTCTCTTGTGGGAGTCTTCACTGACTATTGCAACCTTAGGTATTAACCCCAAAATTCGAGCTAAAATATCGTGCCAAAAATTAGAGTAGATTTGATATTTTAAATGGGGATATTTCCATAAAGTTATATGATTGAAACCAACATTATTCACACTAGATTCCCCGTCCCTTGCGGAAGAGTTAGCACAAAATTCATTGATTTATTCAAAAATATTCCTATTAACTAGTTTGATAGTCATTGACGAAGTTTATAAAAACTTCTTCGATTTACACTTTGACCATTCAGAGAATTTGATGTCGAATCCTCCGATACATCTTGGGAGTTCCTATCAACTCCTTTGATACATCGAAGGAGTTAAGTAAAACTCTTATGATTCACCACATGACCTCATTGAAAGACTTAGTGCAACCTATCTGATCACCTGGTAGAGGTTATCTCCAACTTTGTCGATGTCTTCGGCACCATTCACATGATTGAATCCAATGTCCTTGGAAATATTACCACTAACTCTCCCGATAGATACATATCGACGAGCTATTCATTAACTTACCCCAATTCCATCAGATCGTTTGACACTAACTCTTTTGATAGTCATTAGAATAGTTCGTAAGAACTATATTTTTAACTTTGAGAATATTTTGAGCCAAACTTACACTAGAGAACTCACCATGCCTGCCATTATATTTTCTTCATCAGATGAAAATCTTCCACCCAACATCAACTCAAGCAAATACTTGAGTATTTGAAGATACTTAAACAGATTAAATTTTATGTAGGTTGTGATTTTGTCTCCATATTGATCCCATCTTTTCTTTGGATGTTCAAATATGTATCTAAGAAAGAAAATTACTAGTAAAGGGCTAGCCACTAAGGCCTTTGGAAGTGGCCATCAGAATGAAGATGAACCTGACACCCCTGGGGCCATGTATGATGACGCCTTTTGAATCCTAGAAAATGAAGGGGACGTGCTCAGATGGGGAGATGTGTACTATATTTTAAAAAAGTATAACTTCTCCACTGATGTCGAGGACCAAGACAAACTGAGGATCTTCAATAACATTAGAATATATGTCATATTCATAGTATTATCCTGTGTTGATGTGTTCCGTTGAGTTGATACCATTACTTAGATCTTGAAGAATGTATAATTGAGGGACATATACATATGTAACTCTAGAAAGGAACCCATAGCATCATTTCAGCCCAAATACTTAGAAAAATGCTATCACCTCGAGAATGGGACTAAGAAGATGGATGGAAAATTTCTCAATGACTTCAAACACACAACCAAGGAGTTGTTCTCTAGGAGGTATAATCCAGAAAAGAAGTTCAAACTTAGACCCAGGGGAGGGTACCTTACGACAACACTAAGGAGGCCTTATCAGTACATGGTATCCATGCTATGCAGAATATATGGGGAGCGATATGCCTCCTAGTTATCTCTATCATATATGCCATTGATTTATTACTATGAAGATGAAGGGTTTTCATTCAACTGGGATGACATTCTGTCAACCAACTTGACATATTCCATCACTGCAGTTGTAGAATCTCAGTTGAGAACTTTCCCGAGTTTCCACATGTCTTCCTACCTCTTGGAAATCATGTGTGTTTCCCACCAATACCAAAATATGGGGTGCAAATGGAAACCATCAGATGAAAACATTCACATATACTGGAAAGTTCTATGGGAGCATAAATACATGACATAATATTAGAAAATATACAAACACTTTTTGTCTCCTCTGTATGAGTTTATATTTTTCACACCAACCCCATGTATGATCGAAAAAGAGATATCTCTCATAAAAGGGATCGAGGATTGGTACATAATGGATAATAGTACTTATATCAGGGTGCACAATTCCATGAAATGCCCACATCTCCTCCCTTAGTTTGTACCAGACAAATTAGTACTCCATGAGGTGGAATATCAAACATTGATCCATGGAGTATGAGGAATTCTATACCAAGGAAAGAAGGGAATATGGCCACCACTCCCACTTTATTTTGGGATGTATTCATTTTCGAACACCAAGTAAGCATAAGAAGAAGTGAACACATTTCTATGATACCATTTTGGAGAGTATATGTTCAAGAGACATGAACTAAAGGGAGTCGTAAAAGAACATTTCAATAAGGTAGGATTTCCTTGGGAATACAAAAAAAATGTTTGGGAGGAAGAGGAGATACATCACAACACAAGATATTACGATGATGTCACCTTTAAGAGATGAGGCAAGCCCTTGGGAATGATTGAATATAAAGATAAAGAATGGGAAGAAGCCAGAAAGAAAGCAGAAGAAGAAGAAACAAAAAGGATGTCTCCCATTTCTGCTTCTGCACATTTAGGATCAACAGAGGAAGAAGAGAAATGGCAGATAAAAATAGACTGAAGAAAGAGAAGGTTTATAAGAAAAATAATGACGCCATTGAGAAAAAGAGGAAAATCAATGAAGAATCCAATTCCAAAGCTAAAGAAAAATCCGCAACAAAGGAAGTTTCTCAAAAAGAAGATGATAAAAAGGAAACAACAAAAACATTGCACTAGCAACAAAATCGAAAGAAGCAACAGAAAAGGCAACAAAGGAAGTTACATATAATGTGGCAGAGGAAGAGAATAGAAAGAAAGAAAAGAGGCTAGAAATAGTGAGATAGTACTAATGTACATTGATATCCCTGAGATATCAATAGATGGTTCCAGTGGACTAATTTTGGTACTGGGTACTACATTTAGGCCAAATGATGTACCCAACCTAAGGACGTTCATATATGATAAATCATTATGCAGAATTGTGAAAGAACAAGAGAAGACAGTTCTGTTGATAGGGGGAAACTCGATATCAGTCATTACATAGATCCCCATAACAAAACATGTTAGCAAATATCCAGCAGCCATAGCCTCAGCTAGATCCACTTTTTGGAATGCCATAGAAGACACTGTTTGGAATCAGTGTCGAAATAACTTGGAATAGGAAGAAATGATTACGAAGATTGAAGATAATATTTGACACATAAATAAAGATGAGGGAAGCCTCCAAAGTTTCAAGACAAGTACAGAAAAAGTCATTATTGATCTCAAAAAAGCCCTTATCGACATAGATTATTTTAGGGGATAAATTTTTCCAATGGGATAATTTTCCATGGTTTTTCCCAAAAAATGATTCACCAATTTCCATTTCTTCTAAAACTGATTCACCCACATTCCATATAATAAAATTATTTTACCTTACAAATCACCAAAAAATTATATAAACTATATAAAATCCTTAGAAATTTAAATACTTTTGCAAAACTATCGCTAAACATTTTATATTTTTCATATTAAGGACTAGTATGATTAGCCTAGGTTTCTAAATTTTTATTTTTATTTTCATCCTTAAAATTATCCCCGCTTAATGATATGTACACACACCTGCACATGTTCCAGGAATTAGCTTCCATTATCATAAACTGACATAGAACTATGAAAACCAAGATCACACAATTCAATATTATCCGGGAAGGCATTAACAACATTGATACATGGATTGTAGAGAACATGGATGCACTGATAGAGCTATATCACCCTTCATCTAGGGAAATAAAAACCAACACCTATGCACTAGAACACTATCAACAAATTGGACAAAAGGAAGAAAAAGTGCAATCTCAATAGAAATTTGTTTGTGCATACACAAACTGACACAAGAACTACTCAAGTTGTGCTTACTTCCCTAGCTATAGGAGCTTGGAAAAAATATTATAATGGAGGAACTGGTCGACAAGGTACAACAAAGCATGAGTCGTAGACGAGGAATCACCGAGGTAGCCACCATAGTAAAAATAGAGCTAATAGAACAACACCGCATTCAAATGAAAAAGGTATGTACCATGGTTCAGGAATTCATGGATACACTATCAAAGGATATGCAAACCCTCGACGATAACATAACTCTGCACATGACTACCATAGAATATATGGCATACCATAGAATATATGGCATACCATAGAATTGTATCTTTACATGATCAATTGGAAATATGTGTAGAATACCTTTGGGACAAGAATCCATAAAAGGACAAAATAGAAAATTTGAAATTGGTCTTACCTGCTTCCTATTTTTTCTTTTTTGAACTACTCCCAATTTTGTCTTTTCTTTGTACACTTGTCATCCAGAAGAAGGGAGATTAATAGTTTTGTAACAACTTCTTTAAGGGAATACAAAAAATCACAACATAGTTAGAAAAAAGAGTATAAATAGAATAAGAGACCCATTTTGAAGGGGCTCTTCAAGCATTATATAAACTCAGGAACTAATTCAAGGAAATATACTGTGTTGATTAATATTGAGAAGCCCTCATGGCTAGTTTTCGAAAGAGAGAATAAATTGTGTGTGTGGTTGATTTTATTGTGAACTTTTTCAAGTAGAATGTATCCTAATCACATGGAATGTAAGAACAATGTTTGTTGATAGACTTATCTAATGCACACAATGTTATGTTACAATATTGTTATTCTTTCTTATACTTTCAAGTCCTGAGCTCAAGAGTTGTTATTGTATGAAGAAATATAATTTAGACTTTTTTGGTTATAAGTAGGTATGCTCATGTTTCTAACTTAGCATCTTTATTTCATCTATTTAGGTGGGGTTCTTGACAAATTTTAGTTTAATTTACAACTTAGTTGGTTACTATAGTTCACTCCTAGCTAGGATAAGATAGGATAGATTAACAATAGATTAGATTTCTTTTAATACATAGTCTTCATCTACATCTTTGCATTGCACAACCATCCATTTTCACCCTTATAACCAGAAATGGAAGCCGAGACAAATTCTAAATGGGTCTCCTAAACCAAATGGTGCATAGTCTAATTGGGACCATGCGTTGAGGAGCAATCCTTATTGTTGCAGGGAGAATTATTCCCCGTCAATAGAATGCAAATGACTAAACAAACAGAGTAGAATTCATACATTCAAAATATATAGTAAATGCATCATTCAATAATAACATTAAAACTATAAATGACACAGTGATCAAAACACTTATCTTTTAAAAATGTTTTACACAAATAGTTGTAGACGAAAAATGTTCCACCCAACCATTGGCTCTTTGCACCAATTATTTCTGCAACAAACCACCCCTAAGTTGGGGCTATGAGTCCAAAAATATAGACAGCTCCTATGGGTGTCTACAGTCCACTTTAATAGCTCAAAAATCACTCAGACATAATGATGTGACTCCTAAAACAATCCAATTGTTGATCTCTCTTCTCCATTAGTTTGTACAACCCAAGAAACGGGATTTTATTTTTGCATCGTAGTCCCTTAGAAAATATGTATCCCCTCTGTTAGCATCAGAAGTCACTCCTGGATTGCAACAGGAGCAGAGCCCAACGCCCATCAGTTCTATGTCATGATAAGTTTAATGGATGATCAAATGGTTAGAGACCCAGGACAGAATCACTCTAGCTCAGGGACCAGGTTTGGTATGTAAAGAACAAAGGAGGTCTTGATCTAACTTCATTCAATGGGTTGATTGTAAAATGGGAAAGTGGAAGACTTGGTGAGAGGAGTGAGCAAAACTACCTCGGGCAACAGGCCTTTCAGCAGTTTGCAGAAGAAACACTCTAAATGCAAGATCCTCTTGGTTCAAAGTTTCAGGTAACTGAAGGGGTGACTTGACTGGATCCTCTAATTCCAAGTCATTCAGCATTGAGAAAATCACAAGACCGATTAGAGACAACGCAGTTGTTACAGTGATCCAACCTACATCATCCTATAACAGCTACAACTTGACTGGATCCTCCAATTCCGAGTTGTTCTAATATAGTATGAACAAAGACATGGAAAGAAGCTAACATTCATAAGGAAAGAATTCTTAGATGTTAATACATAACCAGAATAACCAGTGCTTCATTAATTCTTTTACAATCGGGAGCCTTTCTCAACCATCGATCCTTTACAAAAAGTCAAAACTAAGTATATATATTCCAAAACATTTTCCCAACAAAAGCGTCTTAGACTTTCAGGATGGGGCGTCTCTTCAATCAAATCTGGCATGTACTACTCCGTCATACGCCATCTTAACTCTGCATGGCTCATGCTAAGGGGTATTTGAACCCTTAAATGTTGAATTAGCATGCGCAGACTTCCCTGGTGAGTCGAGGACTCGGCATGGCTTCTGTAAAAAAAAAAAAAAAAACCAATACAGAGGACTACCGCGGACGGAATTCTTGTCGGGACCTCCATACCTTGCAATTAATGAGTGAGGCGAGGTTTCAACCACCCCCTCTCTTCTTCATTCATTCCAAGCAGGTATCAGGATCGAGATCAAGTCGAACCGACACCTAGAGAACACGGTGCCCCCCTTTTGAAGCTCAAATCGGCACCTTTGGCCCCCTTTGTACAGCTTTTTCTATTTCCCCAAGTGACCACGGGATGTGACCCCGCACTTATCCTCTGGACACTTTCAACGTTTCAGGATTCGGGGTTTCAAGATGTGAATTGATGAGAAAACCTTCACCTTTTGAACTCTCGAATATCGAAATGCCGACGTGACTAGATCTTGCACCACGCGTCCTTTTGATGAATGGTCTGAATCCTTTCGGGATTTCTTGTACCAGGATTTGCGATGCGCTTCTTCCTCAAATTAACGATTGACCAAACTGTGAAAGCACAGATGTGTGCCGTGTGCCCTTCATATGACCGACCGAGATGGCTTTGTCATTAAAAGGGGGGCTACCTCCATTCCCAGGCTCACTTGACGTGACACGGCGCTAGGACCATGGGCTCATCTTCAAAGGCGCCTTTGGCATTTCGCATTTCGACAATTTCAGTTGTAGTGGATGGGAGATCCCCTGTCTCTCGAAATGTCGATCCCCGTAATGTCGATTGGCAGCCGCCTGCCCCAACTGGATCAGACAGCGCAGACTTTGTCTTGAAATATAGGTGTTATCTCTTGTGCTATATCTCGGGAAACTTGGTAGCCCCGAAATCCCGATGACCATCGATTCTACCCTATAGATGGTTCTCGGCCACTGACAACAAAACTTGGCCCACTCGCTTGACGCGTAGCCTAAAATGATATTTTTCCATGCTATGCTTGGGCGCTCCTCGTGCAACCTGCAGACCTGGATAGTCTTGTGCCCAAGACAAAAATTGTTGTTAACATTAGGCTCTATGGGGGATAGAGTCATCCCTGTGATGCTCTAAGGACTCATTTTGTAGCTTCAGTGCCTTGCTGTTGGGCTATGGAGTCATTATTTGAAGATTAAAGACAAAAAGAAAAACAATATTTACAATCGCAGAAGAGCCATGTGCGGCTCAAGAGAAAAATCTTTTCAGGAAATGCCCATTCACAGGGCCATTGAAAACTTCTTGATCTTTCAAATCTCGCAACCTGTAGGTATTATTTGAAAATACTTCAAAGATTTTGAAAGGCCCGATCCACGGGGCCTCAAATTTTTCGTGTTTGCCCTTATCCTGCTTAGGAGCATCCCATTTTAGTACCAGGTCTCTGATCTGGAAATCCTCTTTCTTGGCCTTCTTATCAAAAGCCTGCTTGATCCTCTGCTGATGGTCCTGAATTCTGCTCATTACCTACTCTCTGGACTGCTGGACCTCCACCAGTTGATGAATTCTCCTGATCATATCATTAGGCTCTTCTTGATGATCTTGAAGGAATTTTTTTACATAGACTAATTGGAACGGGGAGATCCCTATAGATCTCTTCGTGGTCACTCGATCGGTCCATAGAGAAAATTTCAACTTTGAATGCCAGGCCTTTTTGTTGTCCTCCAATAGTTTTTTGATGATCCTTATCAGGATTTTGTTGGAGGACTCCGCTAGACCATTTACCTGGGGATAGTATGAGGTGGAGTGAATGAGTTTGATCCCAAATTGCTCACAGAACTTGGCTAACGGCTCAGCCCTGGAAGAGGATGCGTTATCAGTAACAATCTTTCTTGGGCAGCCGAATCTTGTGATGAGGTCTTCCATGAATCCAATGATTACCTTGTGGGAAACACTCCTGATGGGGATAGCTTCAATCCACTTAGTAAAGAAATCTGTAGCAGTCAGGATCCATCTATGTTGCCCACTGGAAGAAGGGTGGATTTCTCCAATAAAATCTAGGCCCCGTTGTTGGAAAGGTCCTGAAACAACCACAGGCTTTAAAGGAAAAGACTTGAGCTGTTGTTTTCCTGCAAATATTTGACATTTGATACAGGCTCTGACCTTCCTGCAGGCGTCAGTGAATACGGTGGGCCAGTAGTATCTAGCCCTGAGGGTTTTGTAGGCTGTGGATTTCTAGAAATGATGCCCTCCACATTGGCTATCGTGAAATTCAACCATGATCCTATCAGCCTCTTGTGGATTCATACATTTCAAAAGCACCCCCAGGGGATCTTTCCAAAATAAAACTTGATCGACAAGGCAGTATCTGATTGCTTTGAGCTTCAGAGCTCTTGCCTCGTTTCTTTGCAGGCCATCTGGAGGCCGCAACTCCTACAGAAAATATATGACATCCTTATACCAGGGACATCGAGCCAACATGGGTTCTGCTTGAGGGTCTATATCAGACAACTGATCCTGCTGATTTTCTGAGCATTCATTGATGAAATCTACCCCCAAAGATTTTCAATTTGCTTCAACCAACAACTTAGCTAAACCTTGACCTTTGATTAATTTGGTAGGCCTTATTTCTAGGTCAAACTCAAGGATCTTGGCCATCCACTTACTCCTCCTTCCATCTATGTTAGGTTGAATAAGAATGTCTTTAACAGTGGCCGAGGGGACATAGGCAATGATTTTTTACTGCAGGACATAGGTTCTAAAAGATGTGAGAGCCTTTACCAGGGCATAGGCCTGCTTCTCCAAAATGTCATACCTGACTTCGGAATCCCTTAGAGCTCTACTAAAATAGGCAATAGGCTTCTCTAGCCCGGTCTTGTTTGTCTGTAATAAAACAACAGCCACTGTGTCAGGTGAGGCAACGGAGAAAATAAGGAAATCCTTTGAGTAATCGAGACTGATAAGCATAGGAGATTCTGTCAAGGCATTCTTTATATGCTCAAAGGAACTTCGCGATTCAGAAGTCCACCTCACTTCATTTCCTTTCCTCAACATGGTTGTTATAAGTCTCACCCCTTCAGCAAAGTTAGAAACAAATCTCCTTAGAAAATTAATCTTACCAAGGAAAGATTGGACCTCCTTCCTGGATCTTGGGATTGATAAGGCTTGTATTGCTTCAACTCTGCTAGGATTGATCTTGACTCCTTCTGTTGATACTATGTGGCCCAGTAATTTTCCCTCCTTCATGGCGAACAAATATTTCTTGGGATTCAATGAAATGCCAAAACTCCTACATTTCAGGAAAACCTTCCTGAGGTGACAACAATGTTCTTTATCGGATTTTGAAAAGACAGTTATGTCATCCAGATAGATGACCACAAACTTGTCCCTTTCCCCAATGAAAGCTATGTCCATGGCACGTTGAAACATTGCCCCTGCATTCATCCATCCAAAAGGCATTTTAGCATACATGAAGGTGCCCCATGGAGTAGTAAATGTCGTCTTTTCCCTGTCCTCGGGAAGAACAGAGATTTGATTGTAGCCAGAGAAGCCATCGATCATGGAAATCTTGGACGCTCATGTTACCCTCTACAATATATGTTGCATTTTGGGTAAGGGGTAATTGTCCTTTTGTGAGCTCCTGTTCAGGTTTCTAAAATCTACACAGAGTCTGATTTCTCCATTTTTCTTCCTTACTGGGACCAAGTTGGCCACCCACTCTGAATATCTCAGTGGCACGATGATCTGGGCCTATAGCATCTTCTTCACTTCCCTCTCCATGATAGGTAGCAGCATAGGATTGATCTGTCTTAGCTTCTGCCTAAATGGATTTGCCTCCCTTTTCAACGGGATTTTATGCTCAATGACAGAAGTGTCATATGTTTTGATATATTCATAGGTACAGGCAAAAACATTAGCAAATTCCCTCAATAGTTCAATGTATTCGGCCCTCTGCTCCTTTGTCAAACTTCTGGACAATTTGACAAAATTGGGTTCATTCTCAGTGCCAATGTTGCACTGAGATGTATCAGCATCATCCTCTGAGATTTCCCCTTTTAATGCCACATCATTTCTATCAAAAAGCCTTTCCAAAGGAACCAGTCCCCTTGGAATATGATTGATGGGCAGCTGCACAATGTTACGCTCTGCAATCTTATTCAGAAAATTACCCCCATCAAGATTTTCTTCAGAGACAGAGTCTTGGTCAATATGCATCTCTGAAAATTCTTCGACGGTCTCTAAGAATCTTCTGATCTCAAGATCATCCTCGAACACCTTCCAATGTTTGACATTGTCAGGTATGGAGGGCGTGTATTTTACTTCCACATCGTATCTGAATTTGGGTGGCAAGGGAACTTTGAAATTGCTTGTTGATGTAGCCAAGGAATCTGCCACTGTATTCTTCTCTCTTGGGATGAAAGAAATGTTAAATGTTGAGAAGAAACTGTCAATTAGGTCCCATACCTCATTTTTGTAACTCTTGAGTCGAGGATGCTTAGCCTGATAAGCATTTCTGATCTGCTGGACTACTAATTCTGCATCTCCGAACACTGCTACCTCCTGAATTCTCATTTCCTTTATAGCTCTTAATCCTAGAATAAGAGCTTCATATTCTGCCACATTGTTGGTAGCTTCCAATTCTAGCTTGTATGACAGAGATATGGTTTCCTGAGCGGATGACACAAAAAATACCCCAACACCAGTGCCTTCCCTAGAAAAGGCTCCATCGAAAAACATTTTCCAGACAGGGGTGATGGAGGGAGGAAATTCATGAGAAGTGGTGGGTTGCTTTCTAAGTTTTAGAGGCGGCTCGGGAGCATTAGTGAGTTGTAGTAAAATGGAACCTAAATCAGTGTCCAGGGCAAAAATGGGATGGTTGGTAGGATTGGCTTCATCATTGATTATATAGGCCAGCTGGGCTTCTCTGTATAATCTCCTATGTTCCCCTCCAAATACTGGAATAGTAGCATAGGTTAGGTCCATATGCAGAGTTCCCCCCAGTCTTTTTATCCAAGATCTTGATAACAACATACCAAACTTGGGGGGGGACATCAACCACTACAACATCCATGACCACACTTTTCATGGGCAATTGAAACAAGGTCACAACCAGGTCTTTGATGACTCCTAGACATTGGACTTTCCTAGAGTCAAAGGAATAGAGGTCATGATAGGGTCTGGTGATTTCTAGTCCTAATTCTTCCATGACAATTTTGGGCATGAGGTTGTGGGAAGCCCCTGAATCCATCAAACAGTTGTGCAACACCTTGTCATTTATATTCAAGGATGTGTAGAAGGGAGGGGATGAATCATTCCTGTCTTCTACCATAGGACCTAGAATAACTGCAGGCTTTTCATCTTGCAAAT
>SNQJ01S0089759.1:13765-27102 GCA_010110895.2 Picea sitchensis
CAAAAGTAAAAGAAAAACATGAAGAAGAACATAAAGATTCCAAGAAAGAAAAAGAAGAACCAGAACAACCAGTCATTGTATCAAGAATCACAAGATTACCAGCCTAATATGAACTCACTAAAAGAAAACAAGAAGAATAATTGAAAGTCGTGATGCAGAACAGTGTATGGAAGACTTATGAATGAAATCATTGCAAGATCTAGAACCAGAGGTTCTCTCAGATGGAGGGAGGCGACTATGATGATTGATTATTCCAGTACACCAAAATTATCTCTATATAAGTCATTATATTATCGGCAACATCCATGAGTCGGAATTCCACATCAGATGAATGCAAAGAATGTTCTCCAGAGAAATTTAATAAAGAAAGTATAAAGAGAAATCTCAAGACTTTGAGCCATACCAGAAAGAGACTCCTTTATGCAGAAGACAACATGATGGAGAACCTCCAGTGCATAGCAAAAACATAGTGAAGATTTATTATAACATCAAAATGACTACTCGGAAGATCATATCTCATGATGACAAAAGAAGTACCACATGGATATGTTCTTGTTCTCCAACTATGATATACTCTACTATACAGATCTACGTGAAGCCTTCACAGTGTTCAAGACTACAATAAAAGAATTACATTATCCATGATAAAGTCTAGAAGGGAGAAAATGATTTCTGAAATACATATCTCCACAAAAGAGCAGAGAAGCATACATTTTGGTAAAGCCTCTATTCAAGATGAAAGAACTTGCATACTCAAGCTAGAAATAGTGGAAATGACTCTCTTAGTTAGAAGGGAAGACTCTCCAAACTAGAAGAAGGTACACAAACATTTATTTTTGTGATTGAAATAACTCTCCAGTTAGGAGGGAGGATTGAAAATATTATTTATCTTTGTAATTGAAAAATAGTCTAGATTGGACAGATGCTTTCCTATTCAGAAAGTGGATTGAGATTTCTGATGGATAGTGACTTCCCATTGCAGTTAACATGGGAAGAAGATTGATTTCTAATTTATCATAGAAAGAAACTCCCCATTATGGGGAGTGGTCTAGGACAATCATTCTTCTTGGCAGTCACTCTAAGTAGTGGTCAAGTAGAATGGTTTGCCTTGTCGGGCAGTCATTCTTTCGAAGTTCACAGTTGTGAGAAATTTCAAAGAATCATCCATTTTGGAGGTTGATGCAAGACAAACATTCCTTGAGGGCAGACTCATTCTCTCCAGGTTACACTTTGTTTAGTGGCGAGGAATGGCCCAGGGTGGGGAATGGTCCAGATAGTTATTCCTCGAGGGCAGACTCATTCTCTCCAGGTTACACTTTTTTTAGTGTCAGAGGAATGGCCCAGGGTGGGGAATATTTGAGGCTCAACAATTAGGAACAGTTATTCCTTGAGGGCAAACCCATTCTCTCCAGGTTACATTTTGTTTAGTGTTAGAAGAATGGCCTAGGGTGGGGAATAGTCCAGGACAATCATTCCATAGGGAAGACTCATTCCCTCTAGGTTACACCTTGTTTAGTGTCGAAGGAATGGCCCAGGGTAAGGAATGGTCCAAACATTTCTCGAGGGTAGACTCATTCTCTCCAAGTTAAACTTTGTTTAGTGTCGGAAGAATGGCCCAGGGTGAGAAATGGTCCAGGTTCACAAATAAGAAATAATCCCTCCTCCTTGGTTGATAAGAATGGGGCAGATAGCCCATTGTTGATATTCTATATTGAGGGTAGAAATTATTTCATATCTCACAGACGTGAGTGAAAGATTGGCCCAGATGATTATTGTTGATATTCTATACTGAGAGCAGACACTCATTCAGATCTTATATACGTGAGTGAAAGATTGGCCCAGATGATTCAGTTTTTATCATAACATTGTTTCTATGCAGATGAAGACTACTATGGTGGCAGACATTCTTCTAGATCTCACAGACATGAGTGAAAGATTGGCCCAGATGATAGAGTTTTTATCATAACATTGTTTCTATGCAGGATGCTCTCAGATGTTTGTTATGAAGACTATATGATAGTAGAGGAGGACTACTGTGTTGAATATGTTTCATTGTTCACAACTATACGTTGTTGATCAAGTACTTGTGTGTTACTTGATGTGGTAGTTAACCACTGGATTGTAGTTGTGTACTACTATGAATAGACACAGTTGTGTTCTATTGTTATTCTAACTTCCTTGAAGACTATCAACAGATTATTGAAGATGATGATCATTCAAATGAATGATGAACATAGATTTTCCAGACCGAAAACAGCTCAAGGATTTTACTCCTCTTGTATCACTCTATGGTGAGAGTGACTTATCCAACATCATATCTAATTACTCATATGAAGTATGTTTTTGAGAATTGATGCAGCTGATGGTGATGGTGATGCTCATGATCTAGTCATGAAATAGTCTAGATGACTATATTGATGCTACCAAGTAAATGGTATGTTTTGTGCTCAAGTCCATTACCTATAAATAACTCTCTAGATAGGAGGGAGTGTTAATATTATGGTAGTTGCAGGAGGTATTCACCCCCACATGTGAACCTGACGAGAATAGAAGACTCCGGGAAGCAAGAGAAACCCTAATGAGTTGGCTAATAACCCTAGAAGCCTTGTTAGCTCAAGAAGGTAATTTATGCTAGGTTATTAGCCTCTAGGATAAGAAGTCGGCCAGAAATAATAATAATATACTGAAAAGACACATACCCATAAGGATAAGTCATCCCCAACAAAACTAGCAGAGAGACAATATAAATACAGGGTGCTAGTTCTCATTTGTTACATCTCAGCAGTTGCAGGGAGATGCAGTTTTGGTGCGCAAGTTTATAGGAGAGCTGGGAAAGTGGTGTGCTGGCTTGGATATCTCTTGGCTAGGGTTTGGGACTATCAGATAAGTCTTTTGTGTTGCGCTATCCTTGGGGAGAGATGCAGTGCCCTTTGTTTGTCTATCTAGCCTAGGGTTTGCTTCTGGAGGAATTTCTCAGTCAAGGTTAAGGTGCTCGGAGGCAGGCTTCGGCCTATGGTATGGTGACGAAGGTATCGTCAATAATAAAATGAGCACACCATATTATAAATCCTAACAGTTCATAGTTCCAACAAGCCTCTTCTCTTTTGGCTCAAATTTTAGAAACTCATGATCCAGAGACATTTGTAGAAGATTTAGGTCATCCAGATTGGGATACATCAATGAATGAAGAGTATCTTTCTTTATTGGCAAAAAATACTTGGGATCTTGTACCTCTTCCAAAAGGAAGCAAAATTGTTAGATGCAAATGGGTCTACAAAACTAAGTATGCATTAGATGGAAGTATTGAAAGACACAAGGCTTAGTTAGTTTCTAAAGGATTTTCCCAAGTTGAAGGAATTGACTATAATGAAACCTTTTCCCCTATAGCAAAAATGAATTCCATTTTCCTTGTTCTTTCCCTTGCTACCTCACATAAATGGGGGTCCATCAGATGAATGTTAAATCCGCATTCTTGCACAGAGATTTGCAAGAAGAAATCTACATGGAACAACCTCCTGGCTATGTCCAAAAAGACTCTAGCCTTGTTTGTCGCCTCAAGAAATCTCTTTATGGTCTCAAGCAAGCTCCTTGAGCTTGGTATGCCAAAATGGATAGCTTTCTTATTGCCACTGGATTCTCTAAATTCCATTCTGATCCTAATGTCTATACCAAGAAAGTAGGAATCCATCTCATAATCCTTGTCCTTTATGTTGATGACCTTATCCTTACTGGTAGTAACTCAAAACTTTTAAACCATGTGAAAACCATCCTTAAGAAGAAATTTGAAATGACAGACTTAGGTTTTTTGCACTATTTCATTGGCCTCCAAGTTTTGCAAACCAATGAAGGAATTTTTCTTTCCCAGAATAAGTATTCTTATGACCTTCTTCGTCACTTTCACGTGGACAATTGTAAACCAACCCCTTCTCCCTTCCAGTCTGGATTCAAGATTTCTACCACCTGTAATTCTCCTGAAGTTGATGCCACCCTGTACCATTAGTTAGTTGGTAGCCTCTTATACTTGACTCATACCCGTATTGATCTTTCCTTTGTTGTTGGTCTTGTTGCCCGATATATGCAAACACCCCATGAAAGCCATTGGAAAGAAGCTAAAAGGATACTTCTCTATGTTCATTGTACTGTTCAGTTCAGGATACATTACAATTTAGGAGGGGATCCTTTATTGGTTGGTTTCACTGATTTAGATTGGGCTAGCAACCCTGATGATCAGAAATCTATTGCAATTTATGTTTTCATCCTTTGTTCAGGACCTGTCACTTGGGCCTATAAGAAACAACATGCTATTTCACTTTCTTCAGAAGAAGCAAAGTACCGAGCAATGGTAAATGCAAGTTAGGAAACCCTGTGGTATCGACAGATCCTTTCAGAGTTTGGATTCCAACACCAACATCTGACCAACCTTTGGTGTGAAAATCAGAGTGCCATCAAGATTGCCAAAGACCCAACTCAACATCAATGTAGCAAACACATCAAGATACACATGCACTTGATCAGAAATCTATTTCATGATCAAGTTATTGAAGTGATATTTTTCCCTACAGAAGATCAAGTTGCAGACATTTTCACAAAGTATCTTATAGAAGCGAAGTTTTCCAAACTTTGATCTATGTTAGGAGTTCAGGAAGTTGTCATTAAGGGGGGATAGGCTCTACTGCCTCCTTCCTTCTCCTATTGTGTCACTATTGTAAATCCTTCAATCCTATCCCAAGTTGTTCTTAAGGGGGGATGTTAGGATATTTAGACACTTAGGAGTTAGTTAATATCTACTTGGTCTAATATTTCGTTAGGTAAAAGTATGTTTCTTATTGTGTTTCTTTAGTATGCATTAGTATGCATTTGTAGTTAGGAAATATGATGGTCACAATATGTTCCTGACATAGATTGATCCGACAGTTCATATTCTCCTTGATATTAATGGCCATTGATCCATGGCTTAACACCCGATTGGTCCATGATATCTATTTAAAGAGCATGGATGGTAATTTTCCAATCATCTATTGTGAGAAACTCTCTTGTAAACTCTCTCTGTAATAATTTTCTTTGCATTAATAAACTGCTCCAAGTGGCTACATTGGCTGGGGCTGTGGATGTTTCCCCGTAGGTTTTTTACCACGTGAAAACATCGGTGTGTTGATATTTTCTCTGGTTATGTGAGTGGTTACTGAAGGTGTTCATCCTCTTTTGGAATACCTGTATTGTCGAACAGGTTTGTCCCATGGCCACCTCGACAACATCTTTCACTTGATCTCTCATCTGATACACTTATAGAATTAAATCTCTTATGAAAGGGTTTTCCTATGTTGACCACTCTGAACTTATAAAAGAGAGAGTATCCTTGTTATTAACTTCTATTCCTAAAAATGTAACCATTTTCAGCCTCATCTGTTGAATGTATGTGAAACAAAAATGTAGGGTTCGAACATGTTTTTCAATGTTAGGCTTCAAAATATGTACTAGGTTCTTACTATAAATTTATATGTACTCAAACATGCTTAATTTACCTTTCTTTAATGATATGTAATTTTAATGATCCCTCTAAATACACTCAGGTCGCATCTTATGCACCTCTATGAATTCTTATTAGTTTAATAATTATTCTTCAATGTGATCGTTATCCCATATCGGAAATTCCACTGTGTGATTTCATAAATTAAAAATGGTAGTTCTTGTTAAATTATTGACTTTTCCACAGTAAATTATTTTTTCTTATTTGGTTCTCTATACAAGGTTTGGAGATTACTATTATATGATTCATGTTTGACCACTCTATGCACAGTCTATTTTGATGATAACTGGTTTCACTTCTTCTTACTTTTGATTCCTCTATTTTACAAATGAAAACTCTATGCACAGATATATGAAATTAATGATGGGCCCTTCATTTTTTGTGAGGGTACCCTTCATTTATTTTTCAGTCCACTCCTCCTCTTCCTGGGTCCACTCCTCCTCTTCCTGGATCATGGACAAATTGTCTTGCAAGGAAGAATTGTCTTTCAAGGAAAAAAAGGCTATCTATATTTCACCGAGACTGAAGCTAAGTTTTTTCCCTTGCTTTATTCTATTGTTTAATTTCCTTAGAATTAAAATTATAGTAAGTTACTAAAAACCTCATTTTACTTCTTTGCAGTTTGGGAAGATTGGTGTAAGTGGATGAAGGAAGCATCTTACTCAAAAGGTATTCGATTTCCATGTCCTTCCTTGACCAATGTATGCGTGCATTAACTTCGGTTACATACAAATCTTGTGTATACTTTCTTAGAGCTTTGTTTTCAGTACAAGAGGTTGTGGAGTTCTTGCTCTATGGTACTCCAACGATAATATTTTAAACAATGATCAATTGAATACAATGGTTTCTTTTTGCAAGATACTTTGAATTCTACTAAATCACTATATTTATGTGGTAATAAAGAATGTATTCAGACTGTTATTCTTTCTATTTACTCTCTACCATGTTTGTGTATGTACAAATTTGAATAGAAATTCAATATATATATATATATTCAATGGCCAATAGGAGCATAAAAATAGTTCTACTACTTCTTTATGCATGAAAACACACACACACATATAGTTAAATATCTACATATAACCATCACATTTCAAACAAAACAATATTTCCAGTATCATTTAACTATGATAAGCCATAGTAAAACATGGTCATACAGTCCCTTAAGAATTGATTTCACTTATATATACACAATCAACATATTCCTAACAAATAATAACCATAAATATAACATTGACAAAGGAATAAAAGTTGAGATGCATATATGAAACCTGATGTTAGAATACAAATGTAACAACCACGTTCCACCCAACCATAGAACATAAAATCCAAGTTCACTTGTCCTGCTCACCCCCTAGCCTGACCATGATTCCATAAGGGAAAACTGAATGATCCTCTTTAGCTATAATCACTATCCACAGATCAGAAAAATATTTTTCCTCACACCAACAGTGTTCATAACAACAAATAGTTTTCTTTCCCTAACATACTAAGCAACGTCCTACCTCCTCCATATGTTGTTTTTAATATGCATCCTTGTGCCTAGGTCTTTCCTTCCCTCCTTGGGAAATACACAACTTTACAAATCCCTAATTTTTAGGGGTT
Organism: Picea sitchensis; assembly: GCA_010110895.2. NCBI lineage: Eukaryota > Viridiplantae > Streptophyta > Pinopsida > Pinales > Pinaceae > Picea > Picea sitchensis. Next base: position 20,898 of record SNQJ01S0089759.1, read on the forward strand.
GCTATTGGCCAAATTCCACTTCTGCCACTTGTAAAAATCAGCCTTGAGGTAACTCAAACTTGTTCCCCACTCATGAGTCATGGTCAACTATTTTTAACTTGGTTTTTCCATTTTTCTTCCAACATTTAATTTATTAAAAGTTTTTCTTACATGTGTGTCAAATAAAAGAGGACAGTTGGGAAGTCAAATATTTTCCCAACAATCATGAAATAATTAATTACAAAAATCAAAATTCCAAATTCAGATTTTCCATAAATGGCAAATAATTTCCAAATTGGAATTTTCCAAAAACGAAAGTTTATTTCAAAGTTCACTTAGAATTAAATATTATAAAATTTGAGGATATTACACATCCATGATGAATCACTTTTTCTGATCGACTCTTCTGACCTGTGGTATGGGGATATTATCATCTATCTCCAAACTCAAACCTTTTGACTAGATTTGTCTAGTATAGATCATCGTCATATTCAGTACCAAGCTCTACAATATATCATTATTGTTGATACCCTTTATCATCACAATATCGATTCTATTTTTCGATGATGTCTAACACACAAAGAAGCCGAAAGAAAACTTAATGATTGTCATGATGGCACTTTTGGTGGTTATATATCTAGATATGCCACTGCACAAAATATTTTGAGGGTAGGATACTTTTTCCCATCCATATTTAAATATTGTATTCATGTAGTCCAAAAATTTCATGCGTGCCAAATTTATAATTGAAAATCCCATGCACCTCCTACTCCTCTTTATCATGTAGTTTTAGTTGGTCCATTTTCCAAATGGGGCATTGAATTCATGACATGTAACCATCACTCAATCGGTGGTCATGCATACATCATCATTGTCATGGATTATTTCACTAAATGGGATGAGGTGATGCCTACATTCAATAATACCAGGAAAACTACAACACGTTTTTTTTAATCACATTATCACTCGTTTCAGTGTTCCCCAATCTCTTTTCAGTGATCATGGCACTCATTTTCACAATAATACGATGGTGAAACTAACGACCAAGTTGGGTTTATGACATGAAAATTCAACTCCTTATTACCTGTAGGCCAATGGCCAAGTCAAAGATATCAACAATACTTTGACCACTTTGTGTCGTAGGATGATAGGGATTCATAAGATGAATTGCAATACTTTTTTATTTTCATCATTCTGGGCATATCGTAGTTCAATTAAAAAAACCACATGTTTCACTAAATTTCATCATGTTTATGTTTTAGAATTCGTGCTACCTATCGAGTGTGAAATTCCATCCTTAAAACTAGTTGTTGAATTATTTTCTAATACAATGGCCGAGGAAGAATGTTTTTTGCATTTGACTTGACTAGATGAAACTTGTCACGATGTCGCTTTGGATAACAAAACTCATAAGAAATGTGTGAAATCTTAGTATGACAAGAATAATAAGCCTCATGTTTTTATCGAAGGTGAATTGGTCCTTTTATATGATCAGGATCAGGATATTCTAGGAGCATTTTATGAAGATAAATTTGAACCTTTATGGCATGGCCCTTACATTTTAAAACATGTCTTAGCAAAAGGGGCTTATGAGTTAGTCAATTATGATGTTGTTCCTTTGGGTGAGCCTCAGAATGGGATTTACCTTAAAAAGTATTATGCTTAGAGTCATTCTGCATTCGTGTTTTGTATATATTGTACCATTATTTGGTGTGACCTTATTTTCTAAACTTTTACGTGATTTCTATTTTCTTCTTATCATACTTTGTTCTTGGCTTGAATATCTCAATGTTATCTCTACCTCATGTCGGATTTGTTGATGATGTTAGTCATAGTACTCAGAACCTCGTGTTTGTTGCATGGGATATCTATACCCCCACTAATTAGTTGATATGTTTACATGGAATATTTCATGGTCACGCAACTAATAATATTGAGGAATATAGTGCAGTAATTGAACTATTATCCTAAGCCATTTAACTTGACATTCACCATTTGGTTTTCCGATTGGATTCTCAACTCATGGTAAAAAAATTGGCTAACATTTATTCTATTAGAAACCCCACTCTCTTAAGGATCTTTTTATGGGTACGTCTCTTAGAAAGGAATTTTGATTATTTAGAATATAAAGAAATTTCAAGATATTTAAACATGCTTACAGAGGATTTAGAAAATTATGTGTTAGATAGACATGTTCTTCATTTATAAAAACACATACACATTGTTCACACCATAAGAACATAAATAAAAATTGTTTCTTGTATTAAATTTTTTCAAAAAATATTGTGTTTCAAAAAGTATCAAAGTTGGTAGCTTTCGAAATCATAAATGTCGATGGTCAACATGACCAATAATATATCCTAATGATGGTGATTGAGGTAACACACTACCACCTAGGTCATGCATCGAAGCAGATGAGCTATCGATCCTGAAACTTTGATGGTGTGGCATTGGACCCCACAGAAAAGATTATCAATTTGTATATTTGAGATGTCCATAGTCAACCTCTCAAGGTTTTGCTTGATCTCTCCAATCTCATCATCAAATTATAGATTTCATACCACCATGATACTAATATCACCCCACTTATGAATAGGTGAAGCCCCATATGGTCTCTCCTGATTGATTTCTACATTTTGAAAGCTATTTAGCAACCATACAAATAAAAAAACATATTAAATTTAAAGAAAAATATTTTTCTTTATTTTTACCTGCATTTGTCCACTGGTGCCCTTCTAGAAGAACAAGATCGGGGTCTCCCTGGAAGTTTACACATGCATGTGCATAATCCTCAGTCATAATGAGTTGGGTCTTTGACCATTTGAAGAAGGAATGATCATAAGATACAATTGGTACACCACCATGGTGGGATATCATCTCTACCAACCTCTTTATACATGGATCTCATGGGTTAGAATCCTCTTCCGATTATTTGTTTCGAAGACGCATGGTAGGAACCCTCTCCAAGAAAAATGACACCAGAATGGATCCATATCCAAATTGTTTCCACCGACAAGTTTTACACTTGGTCAATTGATCCTTCATGTTTTCCAGCAATCCCTCACACCAGTCAAACACAATAGGGTCCATACAATCAATGTTGTATTGCATCTAAGTGTTGGTAACCAAATAGAGAGATTGAATCCCACCCATCCATACAATGGTAAATAATATTTTCGTTAAATGAAGACCTCTCACATTACAGATTGGGATCTTTCTACTAACTTTACTATCCCCTTGAAAGAAATGGTCTGTCACGAGAGTATAAACTTTCACACCCCCTCCTCGAAAACCAGATAGAGATACCCTTTTTTCTCACCTAGATAATGCTGTCAAGAAATATATATCTTCTATATCAAGAGAAATATCGTGGGACCTGACCTTAAAAAGATGATCATTGGGATCCCACATCTTCACTAGGTGTTCTAGAAGAGGAGCCTGAGCCCTCATGTTACTTAGCTTAAAAAACTTCAGCAATCCACATTTTCAAAGTGTGGAAATTGTATTTATATCATTAATATAAATTTGATCTTCGATCTCATTCTCTTTGTCCCTACATTCCAACATTTGTTTTAGCTAAACACCTTCAAATAACATAAACAATCCTCAACCATACTCAAAATTCAAAATTTATGGCTCCATTCTTACCCTATTTTTAAGAAAATTTTGGCTTTTATGCTTGTCTCTCTGTGTTTTAAAACACAGAGTGACATTGTCGCACTTCCCGGCAAAGAAGACTATGAAAAATTTATTTTTCACAATCCTCAATTAAGGATACCTACGACAACCCTGCTGCGTGATTTAGGGCTTGGTTTAGAAACCATAAACTCCTAGAGACTGAATAAAATTCTTTAAGAAAAGATAAAATTTGAAAGGCGTGGAAGAGAGGACCAACCTAGAATAAATAAAACTGGATTTGGTTTCCTAGATCGTCCGAAATAAACACTTGAAAATTCAACACAAATAGAGGATTTCTCCAACTCCAAGTGGTTAAATGGTAAAATGGTAAAAATGAATGACTTTTTCCCCTTTTTGACCTAAGATAATATTCTTTTGCATATTATTTTCATATGATTAACCACTTTTGTATAGTTCCAATTACTATTAATAGTTTTGTTTGATTTTTTGAAGTCGAGGACATTCATATGAAAAATGGAACTAAGGTGATGTATTATTTTTATCATTTTTTGAGGAAAAAACCTTAAAAAATTAAAAAAAAAATTCTAAAGGGATGTTTTTAAGCTCTTTTCAAAACCCTACTAAAAAAAAAAAGATTGTCAAGTGAACTTTCATTCTTTTACACTCATTCAAAGGTTTGAAAGAGTTTATTTTGAGTGGTATTTTACCCCCTTTTCAACCACGTTAGACTAAATACGGAAAATGTTTTCTCTAGGAGTACATTTGTATTCACTATAAGAGTTCTCCCCTAGATTATTTTATACCTTTTTCGGACTTGGGAGACTAAAATTTCCAAAAAAGGAATTGTTTGGAGTTCTCTTTAAGTGTTTTTCAAACTCTCGAAACATGAAAAAACACCAAGTTTACTTCCTCTGTACTTATAAAATCTACAATGGAAGACCCATTACATGAAATTTTTTTATCCTCCTCAAGATCATTAAAAAGAAGGAGGTACTCACCAATCATGGTGGGGTAAAATTGGAAAGGGAATTTGTATTTTAAATCCATATTCATGGAAACGGTCACTCTCAAACATGACCTCTTCTACCATTTTGTGTCGAAGTTGAGGAATCCATTTGTCTCATGTCGATCATGCCTTGGGAACCTATAAATTACTTTGTGATATTCATCAAGTTAGTGTTGCCAAAACCTTTTTTATGTCAATGTTTGAGATAAATTCAACATAATAATTCTATTGCATCGCTCCTTTTTGTAGTCATTTAAGCCTCTGATCTCATTGGTCATCCCTGAGTCAGTCCTAAAAAAATATTCTGAATTATCACTACAAATTATTTTCAGTTCTATTTCATGTCGTTGATTGAGGATACATCAAGGACCTCCTATGATGAATCACTTCCTTTCAATGCCAAAACATTATCCAATAAGTTGATTTAGAAGTTACGCTAGTACTTTGGAACTTGCATTCCCTAATGGTAAGTATCCTCTCTTTTGACAAGGTTTTTTATTCATTGACCTTTGATCCTAATATTTATTTGAATGTTTGACTTCAACTCATCAATTCACATTCAAAATATTGTACTTAAAGTACCTTGAGAGACATTAACATCAATGGTGATCTCTCTCACACTTCTTAACGGTATACATCAATGACCAGTAATCAAGTGGTTTCTACCATGTTTGACTCCAAAACATATATTCACATGGTAATAATCGTACTATGGAAATAGGAACGAGGTGAATACGCTGGGGGATTCTCTTTTGATCTTAATTTATGAGGTTGGAATGAAAATTATTAAGATTAATGTTGTCACATAGATACACATTGTATTGATTTGTGGCTATGTTCTTGTCATAATTCATAGATCCAAAATGTATATTATGGTGGATATGAGTTCATGAAATCATGGCAATTTGGATCCACAATGTACTATTGGTGGCTATATCATTATTGAATGATAATAATGGGTCTGCAATGTATCATTTGACAAACATGGTTAGAGTCTCTTATATTTTGAGTATGGGATTCCTACCTCATTGATGATAAAATATTGTACTTCATTTTTCCTTGTGTTTTGACAGGTCTCCAACCGACGTGTTCTATGTTTCAATGCCCATTAGGAAAAGTATTTCAACTATAAAACTTTCTAACTTCATACTTTGGGGAGAATTTTGTTACAAAAATTTTTGTCATGACTTCTTATATTGTCTATTCTCTGACACCTTAAAAAAATAATAATTTGGAAGGAGAGTTGGGAAGAAGTCATATGGAAACAAGCAACTCTAATAAGTCCCTAAATTAACAAAAATTCGATGGTTGAACTCTAGAAAGGTGCAAAAAATCTACTTGTCACAGTCTGCATCACTACCAAGTGTGACAATGCCACTTTTTTCTCAGATATAAGGGTGTGACAACCTTCCCTATGTGGAAAAAATAAGAGATTCTCAAAGATTATAGAAGAGAAGCTTTGATGATGAGTTGCTTATCGATTAGTGTGAATCTCACCCGACTCTCCTGACTTGGTGAGATCCTAACCTCTTCATGGCTTCCTCTCTACTCTATAAAAGACCCAAATTCCAAAGGAAAAAA
>SNQJ01S0089759.1:27820-45926 GCA_010110895.2 Picea sitchensis
AGGGGTTTGGAGAAGAGAGAGAGGGAGGTAGGTAGGGAGGGAGAGATAGAGAAAGGGAGGGAGGCAAGGAAAGATTGAAAGATAAGGGGTGAGAAGGGAATATGAAGACAGAGCGGGGGAAAGAGAGAGGTATAGGGAGGGAGAGAGGGAAAGAAATGAAGAGTGAGACATAGGGAAAGGGAGAAAATATAAGAGGGAGAGAGGGGGTGATATAGATATGGAGACAGATAGGGATAGAGAGAGAGAGAGAGAGAGAGTGGGTGAGAGAGAGAAAGACGTAGAGAGAGAGAGAGAGAGAGAGATGTGGGAGAATTCAAAAGGAATGATAGAGATGGGGGAGGGAGGGAATGATAGATAAAGGGAGGGTGTTATAGTCCAAAAATTCCACATCTATGCATCCAAGACATTGGCCCATCCATTTTCATCCTTTTCCAAGTATATTGTTGAGGTTTCCTTCTATTTTGTTTTTTGGATAATGTACATGTCTTGTTTCACTATCAGACTATGTACATATGCATGTTGAATTCTAGTGAACTTTCAAACATATGCCTGTTGCATGCTAGTTAGCCCACGTTTACCTCCAAAAAATGCAAAAAATATATAATTACATGTATTTCAATAGAGTTTACAGGATATGGATGGTTTCCTAACTATTTTACCCCATGTAGCCCTTCCCCAAACTGAATAATAATATTTTCCTCATATAAAAAGAGGTCTAGGGCAGTTATTTAGAGATATGAGCAAGAGAATAAGAAAACTCTACCAAAATCCATTCCCTCTCATTTCCCAAGTTTTGCATATAGATTTGTGTTTTATCCTCATCTTTCCCTTCCTTCCATTCTCTCTATGCAACCTTTCCTTCTCCCTATGTTAGCATGTTGGTTGTGAGAATTCTATGTGGGATTGGTTCACTTGGATTCATGACAAAGGATCCCAAACTTGGTTCATAGAGTGGTGTCCACAAGAAAAGGTTGTAACCTTTCATCTTGTTTATGAATAAAAGAGATCATCTTTGTCCCAAAAATTTATGTGTATATGTTATGATGTATTTGATCATTTACATCTATAATTAGGATTTTAAGTGATTACTAGAGATTTTATATGTTTTTGTGTTGTGTTCCTAGTTTGTTACATGTCATCTTTGGGAGGAGATCTATGATCTAGAGGAAACAGTAAGTGGAAGAGGTCTACATCAACCAAAAGGATTCAATTTTATCTTTTTAACCTTCTCTTTGCTCTCTCTTATTAGTTAGTCTAGATTATTTTGTAGTAGATTATATATAAGTCAACATTTTAAGGGATTTATCATTCTAAGTATTCCTTAGACCCATTTTAGGGGGATTTTCCTGATAGCAGAATTGGCGACTCCACTAGGGAGTCTCTCTAGGGTCTTAGTGGGAGATATTGGTTTGATTTGATTTTTCAGTTTCTTTCTTATTTTTTTGAGTGTTTTGAGTCAGGTTAAGTCTTAGGTCACCTTCCATGTCCCTATCATCTTCCCTTTCCCAAGTTGTTTGTCCAAACTTTTTCTTTTTTGAAAATTTGCAGAGGTGTGCATGTCCTTTTCTCTGTACAACATGTGTACATACGAGTTCTTCATTATACACAGTCCATGTACATACACAGGATGATTGTGCTTAGCACGTGTTACTATCATATGGAAGAATTTTTTCAAAAGAATTGTCTTTCTTGTTAGGAATCTCTTGGATTATCAAGTCTTCCTGAGTTCTCTAGTTTTTTTTTTCACTATGTTTTAATAGGTTCAAGGCTCAGACTATTTATGAAATAACAAAAAAAAAAAACTTGTATAACTTATTTTTAGCTTGAACTTTTAGTGATGAATCATGTATCCTGTAGTTTCTTTTAACATATTTTGTTAGTTTTTCTTTGATTGGAAGAAAATAAAAATAAAAAAAACTAATTTTTTAGGTCTCTTTCTTTATTTGCATTTAATTTTCATTGTTATTTGAGAAAGAAAAAGAAATTAACATAGGGTTATGTTTTCTTCTCATCTTGAAAACATTTTAAAAGAAAAATAAGAATGAAAATCATTTCATTTTCTCTTGTGTTTCACTCAAAAGTTGCATTATTCATTTTAAATTGAAAGGAGAAAAGATTGCATCATTATGTTTGAAGGATTGTTCATTATTTTTTATTGAAACTCTTTTTCTTTTGTACAATTAGTGTAAACTATTCTTTTCTAGTGTTCTAATTAGTTTGTTTTTTACAAGAGTCTCAAACAACATAAGTTGCACTTATGTTCCTTGAGTAAGAAAAACCCCTAAAATGAATAATCTAATCTAAAAAATATTAGTAACACTTTTTATAGGGTTCACCGATAGCTTAGGATAGGGCCTTGGAATAGGTGTGGGGAGGTAAACTCTCCAAAGCCAACCAAAACTTAAATTAGGTGTATGTCCTAGGGTGTGAAAAATACATCTTTTAATTACTCAATCTGGGAAGCTCCTTTAAAAAAAGAGTAAAAAATGAGGCCACATGGAGGACCATGATGGAGATATACACTCATGATCCCAACAAAGAATTTGGGAGAGTGTGTATTGGGGGTGAATCTTGTAGTGTTACTCGCTTGAATTGTGTCAGACCTATGAGACACTTGGATCTATCCAAGGTACTCTAAGAGTGATTCTGACCATGTTTCATTTCAAGCCTCGTGAGGAGCTTTAGGATTAGTTACCATTCCCATACACTCACTCGGATGTCGATTGTACCCCCCAGGTTGTTGATTATAGTTTGGTGGCCTAGTTTCCATTAAATAGGTTGAAACATAGGTGATTGCGAGGGGTGTATTGTAGTACCTGAGGAATTATTTGTAGTCTCTAGGAGACACCCGAAGGGACCGATCATATGTCTCGGTAATTGCTTCTCCTGGTGAGTCATTTTCCTTTGTGAATGATTTAGATGACCAAAACTTCATTTCCCTGGGTTGGAAAAAATGGTCATTTTTTTTTCTTGTATCTTTTTAGGATTTTCTTCTTAGTGGTGTGCTCTGTGCTCCCCAGTTTTCCATAGTGAGTTAGTTAGTCATTTCTTTGAGTCTTTGAACTAAGGTGGTAGACATCCCACTCCACTAGTCATGGGGACATTTTGGTCTTCCTCTTAGAAACATGGAGCCACCTCTTTATAGGTGTATGTTTTTATACCTCTGATTTACCATAGTCAGTGTGTGATACTTTTATGGACTTGAATGATCCTATCAAGGAAAAATATATGCATAAGATATTCATGGCCAAATTTCATAATCATACCAACCAAAAAACCCGTTTGCAAGGGGATTCTTGTCCTTTTCCTTTCCTTTGATGGTCACTTTGTACATTCCTGGGTTGAATTTAGGACTACTGGTTTGGTTGGGTACCATTCTAAATATCTTAAATGCTCATAATGATTATTAGTTAAGAACCTTATGTGATTGGCATCATGTTTATGTTCCTTCATTAACAAAGTCTTCTCCTCCTCCTTCTTCCTTCTCTAGTGAAAGTATAGCTACTAGTAAGTGGAAGTATAAAAAAAATGGAAAGAGGAAGAATAGGAAGAAGAAACCACCAACCTCTGCGAGTCATGCTGGATATAGTTCAACTTCTACAAGTCATGTTTAATACCAACACCCAACCTCTGCAAGTCATGCTGGGGGAAAGCACCCAGCCTCTACAAGTCATGCTGGGGGGAAAAGTCCAGTCATTGCTAGTCATACTAGAGATAGGTCTATAGCCCCTGTGAGTCATGTTATCGACCAATCACCAACCTCTGCAAATCATGTTATATATGTGCAACCAAACACTACAAATCATGTCAGATATGTGCAACCAACCACTGCAATTCACGATGGAGGAGAAAAAATGGTCCCTACGAGTCATACTAGAGTTCAACAACCAACCTCTACTAATCATGTCGAAGATGAGAAACCAACCACTACTAGTCATGTTGGGGGCATTGATTTTGTTGAGAAACCTAGACAGATAGGAAGTAATCCTAAGTTCGCTTGTAATATTTGCAAGGGATATCACCTTATGCATTTGTGTCCTGGCATTCTAGAGGCATGAAGATTGTGTTCCATGTCTGCAATATCTTATGATTCTAATTCTTCTTCAGTTTACCCGTAATATATTGATCCTTTGTTTGATGAAGTGGTCATGCCGGTGCATTCTTCAGCTGATCCCACTCCTCTTTTGGGGGGTGATGTGACTTTAGACCATGTTTTCACGTAGACTAATCAACCAGTGGTTGAGGAAGTGGTCACGCTGATGAAATTCAACTAATCCCACTCTTCTCTTTGAGAGTGTCGAGTCTACCAAAGTGGTCACGCCGATGAAATATTTGGTTGATCCCAATCTTTTTATGGGGAGTGATGTATCTACCGACTATGTTTTTAACATTTCTAATTCAGTACTTTCAGAAAAATAGGGCATTCTTCTCACTTTGAGAACACCCCCTCCAAGCCCTAGGATGGTCTCGTTTGATTGGAATGACATTTTTGAACCTCACCTTTATTCTTATACACCCTTTCAAATAAGGCTTGAAGTTAATTCCAAAAACATTTAATGATGCTTTTTGGATTAAGGATCCTCCACAAGTATTTTGTCCTCCTCATCCTGGAAAGATTTGGGTTATCCCAAGCCTATGCCTACTTCACATGAGTTGTTGGATTTTGACATATGTCCTAGTGAATATTTGGGGATTCTTCCTTAGTTTCCTATCTCATTAGGTGGGAATATTTTCCTTGTCAATTTTATAGTGGTGCAAGACCTGTTAGATTTCAATATGCTTCTTGGGAGTGATTATGTATATTCTATGAATGATGTGGTGTCTATGCTCTTTCAGGTGATGCATTTCCCTCACAATGGAAGCATTGTCACTAAAGATGAGCTGAAATCTGATAATCACCATCCTAATTCGACATGAGTTCAGGTTGTCTCTCTATATGTTCCTAGTATTCATGTAGAATCTACCCCACAATGGATAAATTATGTGGTGTCTTATCCTCGATGTTCAATTGCTCCTGAGAAGGAAATTGTTCACTCATGTTTTCCTTCTCGAGACTCGGTCTCAACAATTGATCCATTAGTTTAGAAAATGGGGGCATGGGATCCCTTTCTTCCCCCTCTTGTTATGAGTTATATTAATTCTGATTTTGAGTCTAATATCAATTTTTGTAGATCCTCAAGCCCTCATGCTTATGATTCTTCACTGATAGACTATGCTAGTTCTGGCCACAACCTCCATGGTCATATGGAATATGGTCAGTTTACTTCTCCCTTTGGGACTGTCGACCTTCCTCGTTCATGTGATTTCTTGAATATTGAATTTCCTTCAGATGAGGCTATCCTTAAAGCCATGACTATTGTTTCTATACAGTGGGAGGAATTACACCATGATTTGTTTTTTCTTCCCTTTTGGGAGACTTTCTAGGTTGACTACCAAAGAGAATCTTGGTCAAAGGCTAGCAGCGAGCTCTACCTAAACCAATACTATGCATGAGCCATAAATACATGCGGTGCCTTGTACCATATTGTATAGTCCAGGTTTTTCATTTTCAAGTTTTTTATTCAGTAGGACCACTTGTTTTCCAAATTTTCTATCTATATTGGATTTATTAACTTCTGGATGAGTGTTATTGGCCTTATGCGAAAGATCTCAGAGTCTTTTTTTTTTTACATTTGTTCATCAAATCGATCCATTGTGACATGTATTGACCTTGAAACTAGCATATATGTTAGGTTTTCCCCTACTTTCATTTTTTTCATTATTTGTTTCCTAGTTCATTTGGCCCTAGGATCAACCCCATTGAATTGCAACATTGTCCTTCCTTATTGATAAGTGTGTTGTATTTTATGTGGTAGAGCCTTCCTTCCATGGGAATCCTAGTTAGAGACTAGTTTTCCATTTGGTTCCCATGTTGAAGTACTTCATAGGAATGGGAGTCCTTTTAGTCCCACCATGACTTTGCAATGAAGCCTCATTCTTCTTCCTAGTCATCATTCTTGGCCTTTCCCATGAGACTCCCCTAGAGAGTAGTTTTCCTTCTTTCAAGGTCACTTAAACCATGAAAGTGACATCTGGAAAGAGATTATTTATCCTTTTTGTCTTCGGATGGATTACATACAAAAAGGATCCCTCTTGGAGTCTCATTTAAGATATTTTCATACTTTCTAATATTGAAAATATTGTCGAGGGATCTTATTGCCCTTCATGCTTGTAAAACTCAAATTTGAAGGAACATCTGTCTGGCATTAGTTTACCCTTTTTTTTATTAGGATGGATAATTGAAGAAAAAGGTATAACCTATGGGATACTATTCATTAGGAGAGTATTCTAAGGCATAAGTTTAACCATTTTTTGGGCCCGAGGGACTAAATTTACGAAAAAAGGCCATTCTCCCTAGTTTTGGTTTATCTCTTTTTCAAGCCTTGGAAATCATTTACAAAAAATGAAACCCCTTGGATTCTTATTTAAGCCCTTTTTAGATTCCTTAAAAAATAAAATATCATTGAGTGACCTTGTTCCTTTCACACTTGTTAATTGGCCCAGAAGGAATATCTATTTGGCATAAGTTTAACCCGTTTTTTGGCCAATAGATTACCCAGGAAATAGGTACGCCTCAGGAGACATGTCTTGCCAAGACAATTCTCAGGAGACTAAATTATTTTTTCAGGCTCATGCGACTAAATTACTAAAAAGGTAGTGAGTCCATAGTTAAGATATTTTCAGGATCCTTAAAATTGAAAATATAGTCAAGTGATCTTGTCTATCTCACACTCATTAAAATGGTTTTGAGGAGACGTCCTTTCGGTATAAATTTAACCCTTTTTCGGAATGACTGTAGTAAGTATGAAAAATGAATAATTTGGACCTAGTGACCAAAAGAGTTCCTCGAGTATGATTTTCTTCAGTTTTGGGCCCTGGAGAATAAATTTATGAAAAATATCACTCTGGAGTCTTCTTTTAGTTTTTTTCAGAATCTTTAAAAGTGAAAAACCACCGAGCTTACCTTCTCTAGGCTCATAAAACATCACATGGAAGGAGTCTTGTTGTGTCATGTTGTAATCACATTGCATGTATCATCATTGTGCCTTTGGCATAATGTTGAATTAATGTTGCTATTACTAAACCTTTAGAGCATTCCTTAGGTGCAATCCTTGATTTGGATTTATTTTTGGCACGAAATGAGAGTGGAGATATAATAAAGAAATGCATATATATATCGCGGATATTCAATAATATAACAGGAATGTATCAGATATGAAAACATAAACACAAATATACAGTAATACATGATTTCTATTAATGAAGTAAATGTACAAATATTGTAAAAATACAGAGTGAAAGACTCGCTAGAATGGTGGCAGCTTATCTCTGATAAGAGATGTGATGACTACTCGCATTCACAAGAAGATGATTACAATTTGTCTATCAAGGCCTTTTTACAATAAACAGGAATTTCAATACCCTAGACATCCAAAAACCTAACCCTAGGATATGAAGCGCCAAACTCCATGTGGGCCCCATTTGGGTAAGTTAGTACATTAACTTCCCAGGGTCGTAACTTTTGCATACGATCTCCGTTTTAGGCATATCATAGCTTGTTGGAAAGGTGTCATCGAAGAGATTAATTTTGGGGGTTCAAGTATTATATAGGCTATCATTGACAACCTCGATCTCGAAAAACATTCATTTGGGCCCTCAAATTTGACCTGGAAGTTAAAAAATGCTAAAAATAGTAAACTGCCAAAATTGCCAAAAAACTGTTTTGGGCTAGTTGGAAAAGGTGGGTGGCCACCACTATCCACCTAGATCAATCCTCCCTCATTAGGAAGTAATTGTCTCCATTGTGTTGAGTTCCTTGGGGAGAGGGAAAATAATTTACTCATTTTTCATCTTGGTGAGCTTCTTTCCTTGCTAGAGATGTTGTGCTGCTCATTTTGTGGAAGTATTTCATGAACCTGTTGAGGATAAGGTTTTTCAAAAAGTCTAGATACATGAGAGGATAGTGTGCAGAAGGGATGTTTGTGCTTTTATGCAACCTTTTTGACCTACTTTTGTTGGGTAGAAGGTGCTTGGGGTGAGGCTGTAGTTGTTCCAATGTCCTTATGTTCCCCTTTTGAACATATTGTGAATAAGCTAAATTTTTCAATATGAGATACTACCTTGAGACACTTTGTAGGTGGAATAGTAGTCAGAAATACCTCTGGTATTCTGTAGAGATGACCCCCCAAAGTAACAATGATACTACGGGGTCGAGACTCATAAACAACATGGCATCTCCACATATATGGTTGGCCCAAGAGAACATCACATACATCCAGTGGGGCAACATCACATAATACCTCATCCTTGAAGGGTTGGATGTCGTATGAAAATTGACACTATTGGGTGACATAGAGATCTCATCCTTGGCGAGGCCACCCGATGTTGTATGGATGTGGGTGTGGTGTTGTTGACAATCCCAACTGTTTGACAACCTCTGTTGAGATGAGGTTCTTTGGCTTCTGCTATCAACAATAAAATGAAGTAGGGTCCCCTTCACCCACATCTATGAATGAAAATGACATTCGCCCTCTTCAGGGTCCCTTGGTTATTTTGGTTGAATTTTTGCAGTCGCGACAATAGAAGTGGGGTCTGCGTCAATGATCTTTCCTTTACCAACATTTTTCAGAATTAGATTATGAATCAGGGTTTGGCTCCTTGTTTTTGATCTCAGCCACCAATGACTGTTTTGAGCGACATTCATCAGTGTTTTTCCAGGGGATTTTGTGGAAATCGCACCATTTTCCAGTGTCCTTCTTTCTCTTCCCATGACCCTTATTTTCATGTGGCTTGGACTGTTTTTTGGGAGACTGTTTGTCAGGGTTGTCTTTGTCATACTTTGGTTGTTGCAGATTTGCAGACCCAAAATCCCATTTGTTCTGGTGCTTAAATTTCTTCTCAATTTTAATAGCATATCGATAAGCAGCATTGAGTGATGAGATGTCCAAAAAATCCATTCCGGTTTGGATGTATCTGTGTAGAGCCCCATAGTATTTCAGAACCAAATGTCATTTGGAGTCTTTGATACCCAGCTTGGTGTGAAAGGTATGGAAGGTGTTGGTAAACTCCAAAACTACTTGTCCCCTCTCTTGTTGTAGTGTGGTCCATCTCATGTACTGGTCCTCATAGTTGCCAACAGGGTAATATTGTTCCTTTACTGCATCCACAAAAAAATACCAAGTGGGCTTAGCCCCATATATTCAAGACTCCTCTATGGAACTCTGCTCCCAGTAGGTTTCCAACCAATGTTTAACATGGGGGAGAGACTGAAGGAGTGTGAATATGAACTTTTCTTTGTCAGAAAAATTGTGAATAGAGAAATAAACTTCTAACAGATTTAACCATTTATCTAGGGCATCCCCATCTATCTGACCTTCAAATATAGGAATATCAAAATTGACATGTACCTTAAAAGGAGAGGTGCCTACAAAGTGGCCTCTTGATGAAGATGTGAATGATTCTATCGGGAGGCATTGAAGGATGCGGGAAAAATTCTCCATCATTTCGTCCCTCTGTCACGTGAGAGCTTGTTCAAGCAACAAACTTATAGGATTGTTTTCTCCGTTGTTTTTATTTTCTTCCGCCATTGAGGGTTTCTTGGGTGTGTGAGAGAGACAATATCAAGACACAACTTTCTATACTCAGACCTCACCGGGGACATGCACTGAAAAAATGATCAAGAACAACTTGCTCTGATACCACTGATTTGGATTTATTTTTTGCATGAAATGAGAGTGGGGATATAATAAAGAAATGCACAGAGATATCAAAAATATTCAATAATATAATAGGAATGTATCAGACATACAACCATAAGCATAGATATACAGTAATACATGATTTCTATTAATGAAATAAATGTACAGAGACTATAAAAATATAGAGTGAAAGACTCGCTAGAATGGTGGTAGTTATCTCTGAGAACAGATGTGACATCTACTTGCATTCACAAGAAGATGATTACAATGAGGCTCTGAAGGCCTTTTTACAATAAATAGGAATTCCAAAACCCTAGACATCCAAAAACCTAACCCTAGGAGATGAAGCACCAAAATCCATGTGGGCCCCATCTGGGTAAGTTAGTGCATTAACTTCCCAGGGTCATAACTTTTGCATACGATCTTCGTTTTAGGTGTATGATAGATGGTTGGAAAGGTATCATCGAGGAAGTTAATTTTGGGGACTCAAGTATGATATATGATATCATTGAGAATGTTGATCTCGAAAAACCTTCATTTGGGCCCTCAAATTGGACCTGGAAGTTAAAAACTGCTAAAAATAGTAAATTGCCAAAATTGCCAGAAAACTCTTTTGGGCTAGTTGGAAAAGGTGGGTGACCACCAATATCCACCCGGATCAATCCTTGTAGCACTTTTTTTCCTTTCGATCTGACACCTTGACCCATGGAGGAATTTTCTTGAGTGTCCTTATCCTGCACATGTCTCCTTGCACTGAACATCAGTATGTTCCATGTTCTTGGAACTAGCTTGCTTTCCCATGACACATGTTCCTGCTTTGTAACATAGCATTATTTTATTCTTTTTCAAGGTCATTAAATATTTGGAAAAGACAAAAAGGTAAAATATTCCAAAAAGAGGGGATGGAATATACATTCTCTTTTATCGACATAAATATATTATCCCTTGGACAAAGAACATCCTTATGTTTTTTCTTCAAGCATTGGTATCTAGTATGACATTAGGAAGCTATTATCGTCACATAGAGTTGTTTCCTCCTTCTTTTGGTTACTCTTCCAAACATATGGAGAGTTTGTGGTGCTTCCTGTGTCACCGAATTATGTCAATAATATATTTCCTGAGTTGACCATTTTTAAGTTAGTCTCTTGAACTTCATGAGTCGATCATCCCGAGAATCTAGTCAAGTTCATATTTGGAATCAACAAAGTTCAGCACCTACTGTTAAATTTCTTCCATTACTTCCATGACTATTTTTTGAAGACCTCAGGGTAGTGAGTCCTGCACTCCTATTATACTCCTATATGAGTTTTGAATACCTTGAAGATATTGCTCGAGTTATGAAGCTATCACCTCTAGCTATAAGCATTGATGATTCTTGAAGATGCATATCACATTGTATTAGTATCTCTTAAAAGGATTTTGAGATGTAGCTCTCTTGTGTATTATCCATGACTACAATATATATAGATATCCATATTTGTATCATAGTGATGATTATTTTATATGGCACAGATCTTCAATGTCCTTGATTGGAATCCATGCTTAGTTTATTTCGAGAATGGGTATACCTGCCTTGGAGAGATTATCATTATTTTGCAGATGAAATGCTCGTGAATACTCGTCTTAGGATCAGTCAAGTCCATGCCTTCCCACTGTATAAATATGTTGTAATGTACTTCGGTCATCAGCTGCTCTTATGACCTCACAAATTAGGGGACATCTATTATAGTCCCAAAATACCACATCTATTCATCAAATACATTGGCCCATCCATTTACATCATTTTCCAAGCATATTGCTTAGGTTTCCTTCTAAAAAACAACTTTTTGGATAATGTATGCATCATTTTGCACTATCATACTTCATACATACATGTGTTACATGTTATTCTTCCCACATACATACACTTGCTTCATGCTAGTTAGTCTACACTTACCTCCAAAAAGTGCAAAAAATATAAAATTACATGTATTTCGATGGAGTTTACAAGCTATGGAGGGTTTCCTTACCATTTTCCCCATGTATCCCTTCTCCAAACTGAATAACCATCATTTTCTCATATAAAAAGAGGTCTAGGGGATTCATTTAGAGATATGAACAAGATAATAAGAAAACTCTGCCAAAATCCTTTCCCTCTCATTGCTCAAGTTTTATGCATGTGGAGTTCTTTGTTTTTATTTTATGAATGCAGGTTATCATTGGGAGGAGAGTTGCAGTCAAGGAGCGACCAAGTGTTAAAGGGATCAACATCAAACACGAAAACCAAGGTACAATAACTAGATCTCTTCAACCTTGTATTTGCATATGAATAATGGGGTTTATGATGGGGATGTTGGTAAAATGTAGGAGACTTTAGGTCAGTTCTACATGCATGATAAAACCCTTAATGCTAGTCCATAGGAAGGATTTCCCACCCAGAACAGAATTGGTGACTGTATTGGGGATCTCTAGGGTTTTTCGGGGTGCTTGTTGGGTTATTTTAATTGGTTTTACTACCTTTTTTCTGAGTTTCTACAAAAGTATGAGCTAGTAGGGATTTTGGTCTTCCATACTGGTACTCCCTTCTTCCTTCACCTTATTGTTTTATATTTTTTTGAGAAACCACAGAGGCATACACGCTCTATAGAAGGTCTTCTCGTGTATACATGCACCCTAACTTCATACAACTCTCATACATATTTTTTTTTTTCAAAAAGAGGCAGTCATCCCCTCCCCTGTCAGAAGTGATCCTTCTCAAGGTTTTTCTGGGTTTGGTTCTGGTTTTTGTGATAGCATTCTGTAGCCTAGGTATAACCTCAAATTAGCTTTGTTTTCTCAGACTTCCTTGCATCTTTTTCTGTTAGAGTGAGTTTTTGTACGTTTAAGGGGTTCTGGTCATCAAAAACAATACTCCCTGCCTGATATTAGCTTCTTGTATTGCTTCTTTTAAATATAAACAGGGGCACACACTTCCTGTAGTAGTCCTACATGCGTGCATATGTGTCTTGTCTTTGGGAAGACCATGTGCATACGCTGGCTATTGAAGTGATAGTCGCGTGTCTGTCTACAAAATTTTGAGGAGGAAATCATCCTCTTCCCCATCATGTTTTTTCTTCAAAGGTTTTTCTTGTGTATTTTTGGTATCTGTCATAGCAGTTTTAGTCTAGTTTGTGTGCCAGTATAGCTTTCTTTTGCATTTGAAAGTTTTCTTCCTTTGCTAGGTTTTTTGATGAGATATTGGGTCAGTTTGATTTGCCTTTTTGGTTGTTAGTAACTCCCGACAGTCTATGGTTGGCTAAAAGTCCTTTTTGGCCTTGTATTGTTCTTATTTTTTCACCTTTTTGCTTCAGAAAGGAAGAAGACATATTGTTTTAAATTTTCCTATTTTTGAAGTACAATAAAAAAAAAATAGATTTTTTAATTTTTTTTACTTCTTGGTTTGGTTAAAGAGTTGTTTGTTTTCATTAATCAATAGGAAGAAGATTGTTTTCATAAGTTATTGGATGATTGACTTATGAAAATAAGTAGCTCGTAGTCGAGTGAAATCTTGTTTTTATTTTTTTAGTTAAAATATCTTTGAAAGAAAAAGTTTGAAAAGTTGGTTTAAATTTTTTTTAAAAGAGAAAATCTTAATTTGTCAAGAAGAAGTTATTTTGTTTCTAACTTATTGTTTATCTTCTCTTTTGTCTCTCAAAACATCACTAATTTCACTTTCATAACCTTTGACTTAAGAAAAGCCCAAAAAATTAACGATTAATTAAAATCAACTAAACTTTATGTTTTGTAGGGTCATCAACTAATCTAGGCTAGAGCCTTGATTTAGGATTGGAGAGCAAACTCTTCAAGGCTAAAAAACAAACATAAGAGTCTGTGCTAGGGAGTGTCAAAAGTTCAATATCGTAAAAGTTATTCGGGAACCCCCTCTAACACAGGGGATAAAAATGAGGTTGCATAACGAAAGGTAGTGGAGATAACCCCTCCAAAACCATACCAAACATAGTGGGGAACTCATATAGAGGGCTTGTCATGGGATTTTATTGATTTCATTTTCCACAGAGCTTATTGGGTATCGAATATGTTCGAGGTCCTAAGTTTTTTTCTAGAACAATTGATTTCTATACCATTGATTTCCATTGGTTTCGGGATTGATAGCCTACTCATTGCGGTCCACCCGGCTGTCGACTGTACCTTCCATCTTCTAGAACAATTGGTTTCGGGATTGATACCCTACTCATTGCAGTCCACCCGACTGTCGACTGTACCTTCCAGGTGACTCTTTGTGCACTGGAAACCTAGTTACCTATCTTTCTAGTGACTTACACAAGTGACTGCGGGGGTATACCGCGGTACCTAGGATAGACATCGGGCCACACTTTGCAAATTATACCCAGAGGGTTCTTCTGTATTTGAGTTTCACTTGCACTGGTAAGTTTCTCTGGTGTTGGTTGTTGTAACTGTTCTTCCAACTAGTTAGTGATTGCTTGTTTTATCTCATAGGTACATTTTTAGTGTGTGATGGTTTTCAAACGATTATAGATTTCCCTAGTGTGTCTTTGATATTCTCACATAGTGGAGGATTAGGAGTTCCTCTAGTCGTGAAGGCTTCTGGGCCTACCGTTGGTTGACCTCGACCCCCCCCGCGACCACCACTAAGGTGACAATTAGACCAACAAGGGTCTTTTGAGACAACTGGGTTATAGGAAAATGTGCCCAACCCATATTCGAGAGAATAACTCTCGATTCTGGAAGAACCAAACATTTTTTACCTTAGAATAAAGGCTCTTGGTCCTTACAACCCTCCCTTCATTGATCTATCAGTGCCCATCATCATACAAGTTCTACCTTATGAGTGTCCGGTAGAGTTACCAACAACAATGGAAGAAAACACTGCCACTTCTTCAGGGAATACATATATTCCCTTCACGACTGTCAGTACTGGGGGTGTTCCACCTCTTAACAAACCGTCATCAGTCCTGGCCACCATGGTCTCGACTGCTTCTACCTCAGGCAGTGGTCTGATTCCATATATGGTGACGATCACTGATCCATTTCCTCAGAACACAACAGGCTCTCCTTTCTCATATGAGATGCCTCGCTTCAGTACGAGTACTGTAATTTCCTCCTACACTCTAAAAACTTTGGGTCTGGGGGCAGGGAGGTCCAATGCTCATCTCCAATGATCTATCGGGGGAACTTCCACTCCCTTTATTGTTTTTCCTTATGACGGGGGTCATATACCCCCTTTGTCCCCCTCGCTCAGCAATGTTCCTCAACACTCCACTGGGCCTAACAAAAACTTGTTTGGAGTAGATAGTCAAGCACTCCCTCCTTATAATATGTCGGTTGGTTTGAAATATTTCTCTTTGTTTGACTCTTTTGATAAAAATGCTTTCTCGTCATCTGTCATTTCGGCTGGGGGTAACCTCAGTTATGGACAACCACATTCTGTATAGGGTACTATTCTTTCACAGGGGGCACACTTAGGAATTCCTTCCTCACAAGGATCTTGGAATCCATGGTAGGGACTAGTCCCCTTGCCAAGGATGTCGATCGGGGGAAATATTTTTGATACCCAGTGGAACCCTGATCATGGCCCAATGCCTATGCCCATCAGATCGGCAGGGGCAACCCCTCCCAAAATTATTGGAATGCGATGCAAGCTCATCCCTTTACATCTTATTACGGGAACCAACAGATGATGTCTCAACAAGTTCCCAGTCCATACGCTGGTCACAATCATGGTTATTACCAAAGCCCTGGCCAACAACCTAACTTTTCCTGGTAACCTGATGCTAATCAAATCACAAGATCCTTTTTCCCCGACTACAATCCACAACCCAAAATACCATTTCTGGCAACCCTGCACTTGCCATATTTGACAAGGCTCTTAAATGACCCCATCTGTCATGATCCGAGTTGGCCTCCCATGTCGACCAAGTTTCCTTCAGACATTCCAAAGTTCAAGGCCAAGCCTAACGAAGATCCTGGTGATCATGTGACTACCATCCACTTATGGTACTCATCCAACTCGTTAAGAGATGACTTCATTTAGTTGCATTTGTTTCAATGCACTCTCATAGGGAGTGTTGTGAAATGGTACATTAAGCTCGACCACTCGCGATACTCTTCCTTCGGTGAATTGACAATGGTTTTCCTGAACCATTTCCAATTACCTGTGAGATACAACATCGGCACCAAATTTCTTGCCAATTTCGAGAAGTCAAAAGAGGACCATATCTCGGATCATATTCAATAATGGAGATGCCAAAAGAGTTTGATCAAAGTTCCAGTCCCACCAGCATTATTTCTAGAGTGGTTACTTAAGTCTTTGGTACCCTAGTTATCTAAAGATGTTGCAACGTCTGGAGTTTTTTTCAAGGAAGACGTGATAATGAGAGTGCAAAAACTATAGATAACTTACTCTCAATATGGTTTACTCTATGATAGTTTTCCAGATGCACCAAGGTCAATCCTTGGCAAAACCAGGCAAAGGTCTGGACCACATGCTAATGGAATTATTGGTTTAGCACAAACCAAGCCCATTGATCCATTGTCAAATCAATTGCAACAATTTTCGATACAACAAACATCGGCCAACCAAGCCACTGGTTCGATTGCTCCCCATACCCAAAAGTTGAATGTATACAGTGTGCAATCGACAAACCTAAAGGCCACCCAACAGCCTGATGGAAAGAAGAAACAATGGAAAAAGGGTAAGGGGGATAAGAAACACACCGATAATGCTGGTAGGGGTGAAACTGAAAAGAAGAAGTCAAAGTATCCTTGTAATCTTTGCAAGGAAGACCACCCAACCCATCAGTTCCCTTGGCTTGCAAAGGCCTAGAAGTTATTGCCACAGCAACAACCTATCGTGTTAACAAACCCGTTCCCACACGGGAAAAATCTAACTCAAGACTTCTCGAGCACGGAAGGGGGTAGTCAAGGACCCCCTCCATATTCAAGTAATCCTTTGACCATAAACGTGCATATGATGAAAGGTGATGCCTATATAATGAATAGAGCACATGATTACGTAAATCCATGCACCTATGAGAAGAGTAAAGAAGCCGAAATCCCACCTCTTCCTCTTCAAATTTAGAATACGTTGGGAGAAACAACGAGGCGCATCCAAAAAGGTGCATTCAAGAAATCTTCTTACAACCCAAACACAAGGGCCACCCATAACTACTCTAAGGTGGAGGGTTTATCACAAACCCCTTGTGCGATGTCTACTTTGGAAGTCCTCCAGAGTTACCCTTCCCAGAGAAAGGCCATGTTAGTTGCCTTAGGCTTTGCCAAGACTTCTAATCCGGGAACGATCATGCTTGATACCTGTTCTCATTCAAATGGTCACCAGGTGAGAAAATAGAGAGCGCTTGCATACCCTATTGGGTCTAGCAGGGCAGAATAGCTGTGGAGCATAAGGTTAAAGAAAACAAAACGAACTACAATCTACTATCAACTGAAAACAAATAAAACTTATGAAAATAAACAACAAACATCCAACACAAAACACAGGGGTCACCAATGGTTTCAAGCTGGTGTATTAATGAAACTGGAGCATGCTGAAGGAAGAGACCAGAGGTTCCTTCTCCCCCCAACGGAAGGCTCTTTGGGGCCCTCACATAGTTTTCTTTCCTTACAAATGAGAAGAACTAAGCAGTGAAAGAACTCTCGGTGATGCAGCTGATGGGTTGTTGTTAAAGGATGAGCCCTTAACCACCTGAACAACATAACGGTGCTTAGAATTCCTTGCCAAAATAGTGTATCCTCACGGATTTTTATAGCAGCTCCTCGGGCGGTCACGTAACCTTCTCAAAGTGTGAACAGGGACCCTTTTAGGGTTTATTTAGGTCATTAACCCGCCGATTTTGCGGATCCGGCTCTGATTTGAGAGTCAAATCAACTTGGGAGTCGATCCGTAAGCAGTTGGGAGGCCGACCTATTCAATTAATGTGCCTTTTTAGGAGATGCACGGGTTTTTGTGTTGACAGCCGTGCGTCGAGCGCGCATGCGCTAATAACACGTTTTTGTCTTGCGCATGTGCGCACGCACCAAACTGCTATAAAGCGCCCTTCAATTTCTGGTTACTTTGTATAGTTTTTGGCCCTTCTGGAGTGCTGTGAAATTAATTCAGTGCCATGAATGACTTCATTGTTGTTTTGATGATGCGGAGTTCTTGTCGCCATGTGCGGACGAAATTTCAGTGATAACAGATGCCCCCTGATGGATGAGGTTAGGAGCATATGTATAGCCGAAATCCATCAATTTTTCTTGTACTGAGAATGTTGTTGTAAGGGAAAGAAAGAGTAGGACCGTTCGGAGTGATCCGTTGGAGAAAAAAGGAACCAGTATCTCGACCTTCTAAGAGACGTGCAGAAAAAATATAC
>SNQJ01S0089759.1:57221-70254 GCA_010110895.2 Picea sitchensis
ACGAATGTTTAAATGTTATTGATGATGATGTATATGATGCGACACATTGTGAGAATGTGAATTAAATGAATGTTTAAATGCTGTTAGGATGATGTTGGATATTATGCAATATAGTTTGAGTAAATGATAATCTTGTGAATGAGTTTCGAAATTGAATTATGGGATATTATGAGATCTATTTCTAATTGGAAAACTTTGATGTTAACATATGGTACAGGGATACCAAATTGAAATGATGCTAGTATGCAATTACAGGATGATAATGCATGGAAATGTATGAGTTTGTGTTACAGACTAATCTGCAGGTTATGGGCTATGAAATAGCCAAGGGATATTGATGATAAAAGTGGATATCAGGACCACTAACCGAGAAACATTATGGTATGAATATTGTCTATGAAATTTATATTGGTTTGGATGCATTTCTATGATATGTGGATCAGTGCATGATTTTAGGTGATGACACTACCCAAAACCAAATAAACGATGAAAAAACCTCTAGCAACACGGTGTCACTATATATTCCATTGGAGGGTGTGGACCCTAGTCCTGTTAGGAGGGGTGGAGGAATTTCCCACCGTGTATCCTCCATTGTAGGGTGTGGACCCTAGTTACGATTAGGAGGTGTGGAGGCATTTCCCACCGTGTATCCTCTGAAACTTGAAGTCATGGGAGAACGGTGTTAGTTCATGCTCCCCAAGACATGTGATGATGACTGTCAGTTTCCTTCTAGGGAAGATTGGTCGAGATAGCGACACTTCCACTTACGGGTTCTATTTGGAGTTAGGTCAATATAGTTGATGCTCCAAGATAGTCTAGCAGAGGAAGGATAGGAATGGAGATGGAAGTAGGTTAGGGAGGAAGGATGAGTAGTAATAGTTGAGAAAGTATGGAGATCTGTCTTGTGGTGGAATTTAATGTCTTTCCTTCAAAAAAAAAAAAAAGAGAGAGAAATGTGTTTATGAATATTCATTATTACGTAACTAAACCACAGTTGTTTAAAATAAATTATTGAACCGGATAATTGTAATTAAAGGATTTCTCACACAATTGATTGATTGTTGTCTTTTATAAAAGATTAGTCTTCCTGACTAGATTGAATACATACATAAATTACTAAAGGATCACAGTTTTGAATTATTAGTACATGCACGATATTTGCATGTACTAGATACACATGCATTTCTTGTACATCTACACTAGTATGTATGAGCTTTCTTGACTTACTTACTGATAATGTCAGTTACTTGTTATGAATGTGTGAACCATGCTCTTTTCCATGGTACCATAAGATACCATTAGATATTTGCATGTACTAGGTACACATGCATTTCTTGTACATCTACACTAGTATGTATGAGCTTTCTTGACTTACTTACTGATAATGTCAGTTACTTGTTATGAATGTGTGAACCATGCTCTTTTCCATTGTACCATAAGATACCTTAAATTCAGGATGAAGTTTCCTGAAGGGTGGGTGTATGTAACGACCCTAGTTGGATAAATTTTTAAGAAATTCTAAAGTAAAACTAATTAGGGGATTAATTGTGTTAACAAGGTATTAATTAAACAAAGATGATTTAATGATATTAATTAAGTGAGTTATTAATTAATTGAATGATATAATTGTGATTAATTAATTAATAACTTAATTACAAACTACATTTAATAACTTGCGTAATGGATTTAATAGATTAATGGTATAGATATATTATAAAAAGGTTACATACCCAACAAGGGATAACCTATTAATCCTGAGAGTATAAAATATTAAAGGAAGGGGTAAGGGGCATTAATGGGGGGTAGGTAAGAAAGTAAAATGCATGAGTCGATGAAGGAGGAATAAGGAGGGAAGGAGGTTGACGAGAGAGGGGGCTATGGAGGTTGGGGGATGAATTTTGGGGAGCTATGGATTTGCATACATAAGTGAAGTTATAGAGTTGGATTGATACAGTACACCGGAGTTGCTGGGGGTTTTGGGCACGAGGGCCAGGATATCCGTTGATATCCGAGAGCTAGGGAGATACCTAGTTGGCAGGGAGGAATGGTTTTGGGCAGTGTTTTATGGTGAAACAGCGGTCGAGAAGGCATTTGGAAAATGGCCAACCATTAGCATCAGGTTAAGGTATTTCAAATGATGCATTGTTTTAATCTATGATAAAAATTTATTATTATTGAAAAAAAATTTGTAGGCGAATGTGTTAAATTATAGAAATTTATGGAATTTTACAATTATGTTGTAAATTAAAATGGTTTCTTATTTAATTTGGCTCCTACATATCCCCGACTAGCCTCGATATGAAAATTTTCAAATCTCATCGTTTCGCATGACGTACTTTCATGATCCGTGGACCCTTCCTTCCCCATACTCTACGATGGAATGGACAGAGCACCATGGCATGGCCATGCCTTTTTCCATGATAGAAGTTTCATACTCGATCATTCAATAAGATTCTACCGACCCCGATCCGACTCCAACACAAGAGTTAGTTCTGGTGCTCGAGCCTATTTGGGCTCAAGGTTCCCTTTCTGATACAGATTCTTTAGAATTAGTCTTCCCTTCAGACGAAGTGATTATTGAGGCAGTGACTAGTCTGAACAGACCCTAGGATGATCTTCATCATAGATATTACCTCCTCTTGGAGTTAAGATGAATTGAAGCAGGAGAATTCAGTCTAACTATGAATGGAGATAAATATTATCCTATCAATCCTTTGGCAACATACATAGTTTACGCTGAAGGAAATATGGAAACAATAGACGAAATGATACCTATTGATATATCCAAAACCCCTGGCATCATGGAGAATATCTTCATCAAAGAAGACTGTTCCCCCGAGGAGATTCAAATCTACACAGATTTATTTAAATAATTATGGGACGTGTTTTCCTGTTCTTACGAGGAAATACTAGGCATAGACTCAAGAATTGTTGAACATGAAATCATGACTTATCCTGATGTCAAGCCGATCTGGTAGAATCTTCGTCCGATCAATCCTAGGAAAGCAGCAGCTATCAAGGCTGAAGTAGAGAAACTACTTAAAGTTGGTTTCATCTACCCCGTCCAATTGACTCAATGGGTATCGAATCTTGTGTCAGTCAATAAAAATTAGGGTACGATTCGCGTATGCACATACTTCCATGATATGAACAAGGCCTACCCAAAAGATAATTTCCCCACACCATTTATTGACCAGATAGTCAATGAATGCACAGGATGTGATGCCTCTTTGTTCATGGATGTTTTTTTGGGATACAATTAGATACAAATCAAACCCAAAGACCAACACAAAAATGCTTTCATTTGTTCATGGGGTACATTCTCTTATCATAATATGCCTTTTGGTCTGAAAAATGATGGAGCTACGTTTTAGCGGGCCATGTATTTTGGTTTCCATGACCTTAAACACATATTCAAGGATTATCTCGATGATTTAGCGTCATGATATCACAAGAGAGATGATCATCTGAAACACCTCTAACTTATCCTTGAACAATGTCACTACTACCGAATCTACTTGAATCCCAACAAGTGTAGTTTTTGTGTCACATCGGTTCTTCTGTTAGGTTTCATCATTTCAAGAATAGGGATCATGGTCGATCCTCTCAAGGTTGAGGCAGTAGTTCAATTGCCTCCCCTATGCAACATACCTCATCTTTAGAGTCTACAGGGAAAAGTGAATTTTCTTCGATGTTTCATTGCAAAATATGGCGAGAGCACAAAGGGTTTTATGCATTAATTGAAGAACGATGTTTCTTTTCATTATGAAAAAACCACTCAATTCTCTTTCGCAGCATTGAAAAGTGCCCTCATATCCACCCCTCTACTTCAACCACCCAATTATAATAAATATTTCCTATTATACTTGGCCACTACAGAGTCGACCATCTATATGGTCTTATTTTAGGAGCATGACTTACTCTCAAAGTACATGATTTATTACTTGATCTGAGGCCTAGTTGGATCGGAACTCAATTATTCCCATATTGAAAAACTTGCATTGGTAGCAGTTCATGTTGTCCAACAGTTCAGTCATTATATTTTGTTTCGCAATACCACCGTCATTTCTGTCATGAATCCATTTCAATACATATTGACACGATGAGTCATTGGAGGAAAAATAACTATATGGATAGTTATCCTCCAGGAATTTGACTTGGAAATTGTTTCGGCGAAATCCAAAAAGTCGATGGTCTTCGTGGAACTTATATCAGAACTTGTGGTTGAATTAGGTGATGTTATACTTGACAAGTTTCTTATCAAAGGAGACATGTTTTTGATTGCGTCTTCTGACCCTTGGTATGGAGATGTGCTTGTATATTTCCAGACTTTGAAGTGTCCTGCCTCTGCTTATCATGATGAGCATCGTTGTACACGCCATCAGGCTAAGAACTATCTCATACTCGAGGACACATTGTATCGTCGAGGTGTAGACTACATCCTTCACTAGAGCATGTGGCAGTCATTTTTCTGGGTTGGAAACAAACCAAAATATTCTACAAGCCAGTTACTTCTGGCTGACATTAATCAAAGATTGTGTTGAATTAGTCAAGAAGTGCCACCCATGTCAGATATTCTCTCGGAAGATGAGGGCACACCCCACTCCCATGTTTCCCATTATTACCATTGGTCCCTTCACTAAATGGGGGATTGATTACACTACATGTAACCCCCATTCAGGAAGGGGGGACCGCTATATCATCATAGCAGTAGACTACTTCACCATGTGGGTTGAAGCTATGCCAAAATTCAAAGATGATGGGGAGACAACAACTCTCTTTTTGTTCAACCTGATAATAGCAAGGTTCGACGTCCCAAGAGAGATTTTCACTGACCATGGCAGTCACTTTCAGAAAAAAATGATGACCGAGTTAACATCAAAGCTTGGGTTGAGGAAAGAACATTCATCACCTTATTACCACTAAGTGAATGGTCAGGTGGAAGCTGTAAATAAATCTCTTAAAACCATTCTACAAAGAATGATCAATTCGAACAAGTCAAATTGGCATTTGATGTTATATTCTACATTATGGGCTTACCGAATGTCTGTTAAGACTACAATCATTTTCTCACCTTTTCAACTTGTTTATGGGCTAGAAGCAGTCTTTCCTATAGAATGTCAGATCCCATCATTAAAGTTGGAATTACAGTTATTGCCAGATACTTCACCACTTGAATAATGATTACCATACCTCGAACAACTCAATGAACAATGTTGTGATGCAGCCTTGTATAGCGAGGCTCACAAACAAAAAGTCAAGTGTCAGTATGATCGGTCCGTTTGTCCTCATATTTTCTCTGAAGGCAACCTTGTCCTGGTCGATGACCAAGATAAGTACCCCGTAGGGGCAGGAAAGTTTAGACCCATGTGTTTTAGACCTTTCATCATGAAAGAAGTACTATAGAAGGGTGCTTATCATCTGGTGGAATTTGAGGGAAATTTTTTGGTGAAGCCTAGAAATGGGCTCTACCTCAAGAAGTATTACACATAGGTGGGTCTCCTTGGATGAATTTTTGTAATATATGTATAGTCTTTGTAATATTACTTTTTTGTTTTTGGTTTTATGGGCGTGTTGTTGTTGGTTTCATCTTTTTCACTGTGGCAGATGTCAAGTGAATCAGAGGTGTTTGTTAGATTCGAGGACGGCACTAGCTGACAGACTCAGAGGCTTGCCTCCATATATTTGGTGAGCTTCACACCTTAGGGTCAGTTGTTATCTTTAGGAGGTATATTTTTAGGTGAAATCACAAAAAAAGTCACCGAATATAGCAGAGTTATTGAGTTACTTTGTGACACTTTGTCACTTGGTATCTCTCACCTCTGGGTCTATTTAGATGCTCAATTGGTTGTGTCTCATTTAAATGGAGTCTACTATGTTCATGATACTACTCTACACTGACGATTCCTTAGGGTACGTCTCTGAGAACGAAGCTTTGATTATATTACATATTTTCATGTTCCTAGGAGATTAAATCAAGTTACAGATACTCTAGCTAATAAAATATTAGATTGGCATATTGCACACATATAATAAAGACACACACATCCACATGTAAATACATTTGTAAAGTAGATGCAATCCATAAGACACAAAAAGACATAAAAATCCATATATAACATCAAAAATATCAGAGTACATGGGTGGATGCAAGAGCCTCAAAAATACGTTCAGTAAAGAGTCACAGGGCTTATGCCCTTAAAAAATATACAAATAATTCCCTCGACACATAAATGGTCCAATATAACTAAGGACGAGGCCTATTGGTCCTGTTATAATGATCAACGATGTTTTCCAAATGTCAAAAAATATGGACCCACGTCCGTGGTGCCCCCACTACATGAGGCTGCATAGATGGCAGCAGATCCTCGATCTCTACCATGGGGACTGTACGAGTGCGCGAGGTAAATTTCCTCTCTAATCATCTCAATACTCTCTCAGCCTCTTCGACTGGAGTTCCCCCTACTGCTACTTGTCTGCCAGCTGTAGCTGGTCCTTCCTCTGGTCAAGGATGTTGCATGTTCCTCGTGAAGTCCACTGGACGCACTGGTCCCACATTTGCACATAACGGATACTTAATTTTAAGATACTCTGGTATATACAAAAAAAGATATATATAAAAAACATAAAAATTAAATAAATTTGAAAGAGGAAGAAAAAATAAAGCATACCCATCTCTCCTCACTGCTCTCCGAAAGGTACCAGAATCTCAGGATCTCTCGAGAAGTCGATCCCGACATAGGGGTAGTCCTCTATAACCATAATCTGTCATACCCACCAAGAAAAAAAATTGTCATCGAAGGCCTCAATGGTCCTTCCTCCCCCTGTCGTGGCAACAATGTTGCCCATCTGCATAGTGCGGGGTGAGAGGTCTTGTGCCCTCGTATCATCTCTCTAAGACTCAAACGTGGTACTCTCTCAAATAGGAAAGCACAAAGAATTGTCCCAAACCCAAAGTTCCTGTGCCTCCACATACGACACTCTATCAACTGCCTCTTCATGCAGTCTAGTAATGTGGTACTCCAATCAAATATTTGTGCATTTAAGCACTAAATCACACAATTCATGTGTGCCTGAGAGGCCTGATGTAGAGCCACAGATCCAATGATCCACCCAATAAGAAAAACTATCACTTTCAATAATAGGTTAGAGATATTCCTTTTTGGCACCTGCATGCCCATCTTGTTGGTACCGACTTCATAGTGGAGTCCAATCAACTCCACTATGTTGAGAGGCCCCGAAGGAAAAGTGGGGAAATTGACTGGTTCCCCTCTCCTTGAGAATCCACTCAAAAATTATATGTCCTCGGTCATTGGAGTCAACGATTGACCCTCAAGCATGAAGGCATTTGCGTTAGGGTTCCAATAGTCAACCAAGGCATTCAATAGCATAGGTTGTGCCCACATGAAAGGACAATGGAAAAACTTTATCAAACCATATTGCATTAATGCAACAAGAGAATTAGGGTCCTTGTTGACCAAAATATCAATGTCCTCATGCTCCCTTTCTCTCCAGTGAACATACATCCTGTAGTTTANTTTATTTTTTTCACATCTTCGAGGGTACACATGGGCTGTAATGCACACAGTCGCATGTGCACACATGTAGTTTTTATTCTATAGTCATGCACATGTGGGTTGTATTAGTACAACCCGCATATACGTAGGGCCAACCTTTTTAAGGTCAGCGCCCCCTCAAAAAAAAAAAAATCATAAAGGAAGAATGGAATTGTAAGAGGGGTTAGTATGTACTTACTTGGTCCAAACGGAGGCTCGTTTCATCCACTAGGGCTCCCAGAATCAACTCTTTTCCCAAAGGGGTCCTTTTTTTCTTTTAGTCAACTTCTCAATTTGCAATAGTGATAATGATTTGCCAGATTCTATTTATAGACTTGTTTGGCCACTTTTTGTCAATTTTTGGACCCTTTTGTCATTTTTTCTAAATTAAAAATCATTTAGTATGGTTCAGGAGTTTTCTAGGGATTTTTACAATAATTGTTACTTTGGGTACTGGGGAATGTTTTGGAGATTTGGGTCTTTTTAAAGGGTCCTTTGCTAAAAAGCCATTTTTTCCAACTTGTTTCATTTAAGTTAGGATTCCACCTCCACTTTCTGCATCTCGTTGTCTTTATCACTACACCATAGGATTGATCCCACCGATTTGCGACATAGAACCATCATTGTTTCTTTAGAAGTTTTGTATTTTAGTGGTAGAGCCTACCTAACATGGATGCCCTAGGTATATATTGGTTTCATTTTAGTGTCCATGGCATCACTAATGACTATAGGATCGGGAGTTCTTATTAGTTTATCCTGATTACGAGTTTGAACCTCATTTGCATGATGCATTATCACTTTTGACCTCACCCTCGGGACTCCTAGAACATAAAGGGTCTTCTTTTAATCCCTTTTCAGATCCTCTAAAAATAAAAAGATTATCGAGTGATTTTTTTGACCTTCACACTCGCTAAACTGAAATTTGAAGTCATGTCTGTCTGACGGTAGTTTACCCATTTTTCGGTCTGGATGGTCAATTGTATGAACAAAGGTATACTCTAGGAGCTTTGATTCCCTAGAATAGTATTCTCAGGTATGATTTTAACCCTTTTTCAGGCCTAAGGGACTAAATTTATGAAAAAGGAACCCCCACGGAGTCCATAGTTAAGCTCTTTTCAAACTCCCTAAAATTGAAAATATCATTGAGTGACCTTATTCCTTCACACTTGTTAAAATGGTCCAGAAGAACATTCCTGACGGAGTCCATAGTTAATATTTTTTCAGACTCCTTAAAATATGAAAAAATTTCCGAGTGATCTTGTCTTTATCACACTCGTTAAAAGGGTTTTGAATAGACATTTGGTCGATGCTATTTTACCCCTTTTTTGAACCAACTAGACTACCTTAGAAAAAGGTAACCCAGTGGAGTCTTCTTTTACGCTTTTTTAGACTCTATAAATATAAAAAACTGCTGATCTTACCTTCTCTGGTCTCATTAAAATTACATCGAAGGGTGTTACCATTGTGTGTCTTATTAATCACATTTTCATACCTGCGTCTTTGGCCTAATGTCGGCTCCATGTTTCTATCAAATGAACCATCTGAATCATGCCTTATACGCAAGCCTTGTAGCACTTTGCCTCTGCGTCTTGACACCTTTGGCCCATGGAGGATTTTTCCTGAGTGTCCTTTTCTTGCATATGTCCCTTTTCCCTGAGCATTCATGTGTTCCATGCACTTGGAACTAGTATGTTCGTGACACTCAATCCTCCTTTGTAACGTAGCATTATTTTATTCTTTTTCAAATCTTTCCAAAATTATTGAAAAATACAAAAAAAAATAATCAAATATACCCCAAAAAGACGAAGGGAAAAGTATTTTCTTTTTATTGGCAGCACAATGAGTCACCCTTGGAAAAAGAACATTCTTTCCTTTGTTCGTCAAGACTTGGGATTTAAAATGACCTTAGGAAGTTGTTCCCGCTACATAGAGCTATGTCCTGCTCCATTTAGTTATTCTTCCAAACATATGGAGAGTTTGTGGTGCCTTCTGCATCGTGAACTTATGTCAAAATATCATGTTTCCCGAGTCTCATCTTTTGTCATGCTATTGTCCAAGGGAATTTATTACCAAGCTTAAGTCATCCCCCACTGCATATTGTCTCTTACCCTCCTATCCAATCATCCCGAAATACAAATCAAATCTTTGTTTGAAATCCATGAATCCCTCAAC
The DNA here is from genome assembly GCA_010110895.2 of Picea sitchensis. Classification (NCBI taxonomy): domain Eukaryota; kingdom Viridiplantae; phylum Streptophyta; class Pinopsida; order Pinales; family Pinaceae; genus Picea; species Picea sitchensis. Next base: position 66,950 of record SNQJ01S0089759.1, read on the forward strand.
CTGATCATCAAAATCCTCTAGTCCATTCCTGACAAGATGTCAAAGACCTTTGGGTAGTGAATTCGTACACTCATATTACACTCCTACCCGTGTTGTGAAGATTTTGAAGCTATTTCTCGAGCTCTGAAGGCCTCATCTCTAGCCATCAGGCCTTATTTTCTTCTGAAATATGGACACTATACATGTATATATATTTTATTTCGACATGTAGATCCATTGTGTGTTACTCATGGATACACTTTATATAGTTATATGACATGGATATACAATGTATTTGATTGGTATCCATGATTTTATTTCATTTTGAGCATGGTTATGCCTGCCTCAGTGAGACAATTTTTATTTTGCAGATGAAACCTCTTGAATTATGGTTCATGGGCTCACTTGTTCGGTATGTTGGTGAATATTGATAATGTGTTTCAGCCATAAGATGCTCTTCTAACATCACACATTAGGGGGCATCTGTTATAACCCTAAATTGCACCAAACATTCTTACCTGGCATCAAGCCATCTCATTTTCCTCCTTTTCCAATCCACTAGTGAACAACTTCTTAAAAAACACTCTTTTTGAAGGCATATGTTCCCTGCTCCACTACTGCATGCGTGTGTACGCTAGTTGACCCACTATAGCCCGCGTATACCTAAAAAGAACAAAAAATGGAAAGTTGTAGACGAAACACATAGTTTTGGGTAATTTAACTAAACCATTTGACCACTCATAGTCAGTCACTTGACCAAATACCTATCCCTTTCTAGCCTATAAAAGAAGGGGTAGGGGTCTCATTTGGAAGGAGAAAATCATAGAAAAGAAACTATACCCGATTTAGTATTCCCCTTGCCCCAACCTTTTGCAACTATTATGTGAAGAGAAGAATATATAGAAGCAATTGGATCACAGTTGAAGAGGAGCCCAAGACCATATCCAAGCAGCAGTGGTTGATCTCACCATTGTAAGGTTACTCTTGTGAGATTAATAAAATAAGTACTTTTCCCATCCTACCATATGAGATTGTCAATATTTAAATTTGATTATATTTTGATAGAATCTCTAACCCATTAGTTTACAGGTTATATGCACGTGGAGTTGTTTGTTTGCCTTTTATGAATGCAGGTCAATGTTGGGAGGAGACTTTTAGTCAAGGAGTGACCAAGTGTTAAAGGGATCGACATAAAACGCAAAAACTAAGGTACAATAACTAGATCTCTTTGACCTTGTATTTGCATATGAATAATGGGGTTTATGATGGGGATATTGGTAAAAAGTAGGAGACTTTAGGTCATTTTTTCATGCATGATAAAACCCTTAATGCTAGTCCATAGGGAGGGATTTCCCACCCACAACAAAGAGATCATATTTGTACCAAACATTTATGTGTATATGTTCTTATATATTTGATCATCTACATCTATATTTATGATTTTAAGTGATTACTAGATATTGTATATGATGTTGTGTTGTGTTCTTAGTCTATTACATGTCAGATTTGGGAGGAAATATGTGATCTAGATGCAAGAACAAGTGGAATAGGTCTAGATCAACCGAAATGATTCATGGTGCTCTTATTAACCTTCTCTTCCCTCTCTCTTATCATTTATTTTAGATTTTTTTGGGGTAGATTAGAGATAAGTAAATATTTTAAGGGGGTTATTGCTCTATCTATTCCTTTGACCCAGTTTAGGGGGAGTTTTTCCCATAGCATATAGGAGTAGAGGGAGAAGGGGGGAAGAGATAAAGGGAGGAAGGGAGAGAGGGGTATATGGGGGGAAGGAGAGAGAGAGAGAGAGAGAGAGAGAGAGAGAGAGAGAGAGAGAGAAATATATGGAAAGATGGAGGGAGAGAGTGGCATAGGTTGGGGGGTGAGAGAGAGAGAGAGGATTGGATGGAGGGTGCTAGAGATGAAATTAAGAGGAAGAGATAGAGTGGGGGGTTTAGAGAGAGAGAAAGGGATACAGAGTGAGATAGTGAGAGTTGGAAGAGAGAAGTAGATGGAGAGAGAGAGGGAGAGAGAGTGAGAGTTGGGAGAGAGAAATAGATGGAGAGAGAGAAGGGAGGGGAGAGGTAGATATAAAAAGGGAGAGATATAGAGTGGGGGGGGTGAGAGAGAGAGAGGAGGAGGGTGATGGGAAGAGAGAGAGAAAGAGTATGTGGGGATATATAGAGAGAGAGAGAACTGGGGAGAGGGGGAGAGGGGGAGAGAGACAAAGTGGGGAGATAAGCAGAGAGGGAATGAGGGATAGAGAGATAGAGAGTGGAAGAGAGAGAGGGGTAGGGGGAGACTGGGGGAAGAGAGATGGGCAGAGGAGGGGAGACAGAGAGAGGGGGGGGGTGTGAGGATGGAAGAGGGAGATAAAAAGAGAAAGAGAGAGGGGGGGAGGTAGGGAAAGAGTGAAATAGGGAGAGGGGGGGAGATTGATATGGGGGGAGGAGGGACAAAAACATATAAAGAGAGAGATGGAGATAGTGGTGGGGAAGAGAAGGATAGAGAGAGGGAGAGAGAGATAGTAGGGGGAGTGAGAGAAATAGGGTGGGAAGAGGGAAAAACAAAGAGGGAGAGAGAGATAGTAGGGGGAGCGTGAGAAAGGAGGTGGGGAGAGGGACAGACAAAGAGGGAGAGAGAAAGAGAGAGTGGAGAGTGAGAGAATGGGAGATATAGGGAGAGATAAAGGGATTAAGGTAAGGAGGGAGAGAGTGAGAGATATTTATATAGGGGGGAAGAGAGGGGAATAGAGAGAGAGTGAGAGTGAGAGTGAGAGTGAGAGGGAGGAGTAAGAGAGAGAGAGATATAGGGGGAAGAGAAATAAATGGGGATAGAGAAAGAGAGAAAGTGGGGAGATATAGATAAGGGAAAGGAGGTAGAGGGTGAGAGAGGGATAGAGAGACAATGGGTATATATAGGGGGAGGGGAGGAGAGGGGAGGAGAGATAAAGAGTGGTAAAGAGTTCTAGAGATATATGGTTAGGGGGAGAGGAGGAGAGAGAGAGAGAGAGAGAGAGAGAGAGAGAGGGAGGAAGGGAGAGAGGGAAACAATGGGAGAGAGATGGAGAGACAACGTGGAGAGAGAAAGAGTGGTGGAGTGAGAAATAGAGTGATAGAGACACGGGGGTTGGGAAGGGGGGGATAGAGAGAGAGAGAGAGAGAGAAAGAGAGAGAGAGAGAGAGAGAGATTGAGGGATTAGTGAGATAAATAGATAGAGAGAGAGGGAGAGAGTGGCGGAGGGGCGAGAGAAGGGTAGAGAGTATGTTGTAGGGGCTAGTGGGCTTTGCCGACTTGACCCACTAGCAATCTATATTAAGTCGATTGGA
>SNQJ01S0089759.1:70343-86567 GCA_010110895.2 Picea sitchensis
GGCTATGTAATGTAAAGAGAGAGATGTTTTTACTATATAATTAAATGCATCAATGGTTCTCTCACTACTTGTGTCTCTATGTGTTTATATATGTGATGTTGTAAGGTGTATTTATTTGTGTAAGGATCTACCGATATATTATTTTACTTTCCCTTAGACTACAACATTGGTTATGTTTCCAGTAGTCATGGACTCAGGCATGCATATATAAAAGGGTACATAGATGTTAACCTTGAAGGACATATGGAAATGGTGGGAGCACAAAATTACCAATTATACTGAAAACTATGCAAGAAGAAATTGGTTGATGCTAGTTGAAGCATGCACTCAGTTCTTTTCAGAGACACACGAATGATTCCTGAAACCCATTCTAGAAGAGCTATATGAATACCTCAAACAATTTGATGCACAAACTCACTTTGTATGATAAATTATTGAAAAACTCATAAACGAAGGAAAAACAAACCTCCACAAGTGGATTGAGATTAACATGTGAGATTACATTGAATAAAAACAGATTTAAGATAGAGAGTCAGTTGAAACCATCAAAAAAACATTGTACATAGAATTACACAACATGTTCTGTTGTATTGTCTCATCCTTTCTTCATAATTTTCTTTTAGATAAATGATTTGGGGACATCGTCAAATATTGACCCCTTCTAAAAAATCCTCCAAATTAAAATTGGAAAGAAAAAAACAAGAAAAGTGGGAAGAATTCTTAGAATCTAAATGTTGGCAAATATTTAATAGACAGTGAATGTTTGTCATTGATGGCAAGTACAATAGTGAAGTACAGTTAAGTTGGCATGAACATAGGAAGTTTTTAATCAACAGGAAAACAAAAGATAAGTTTAGGAAGGTTGAATGATCGAAGGCGAATGATCGAAGGCCACACAACATTGATTGAGTGATCGAAGACCCGTAAATTTTGAGAAGAATCTATGATTGTTGCAACATTGATCGAGTGATCGAAATTTCACTGACTTGGGAGCAACGGAGAATAGTGTCGAAAATCACGAAATGAGAAATCGCGAAAGCGCTTTTTGCATGGGTGCTTGGTTATGACCATAGTCATATTGGGGAAGGAGCTAGTGCAGAAAAGTTTTGTATCGGAACTTCGAAGATTGCGAAATGAAGTGTAGATACACTCAGCACAGGATTGCTGAAATTCCAAAACCAGATTTAAAGGCAATGTCAATAAAGTTCATCCAATGGCGCAGATAAATGGGAATATGATCGAAAGGTTACTGTTCTCTCTGATAGTTAACCCCTCAGTTACGAATCTGTTAGTGAAACAGATTCATGATTGCGAATCTGTTGGCGTTTCAGTTTCTCAGACATTTGTCTTTCTTTTGCCGAAGGAAATGTGAAGTGCAACCGCCTTGGAGGTGTGTATAAAATAAAATGGGACAGACTATGTGTGGTTGGTTGTTCTGTATGAAAAACGAATGAAACTGTGAGAAAGAAAAAATTGTAGAATGTGCAAGGGGAGATGGATAAGATGCACAGTGTGAGATGAAATGCAGAGTAGAATAATAGAAAAATTGATGCTGAACAGAATGATAGAAGAATTTGATGCAGATCAAACCTGCTAAATAGACAGAGGAAGAAATGAATTGCAGAAGAGTCAGAAGATGACCAAATGTACAGAACAAAGAAATATTGGTAAGAATTGATGTATTTGTGTAGTTGATTATTTATATGTTCATTTATATTCTAGGGAGGTTGGGAGGTGCTCGGGAGGAATGTTGTCCTCAGAGGTTCAAGTGGGAGCTTGAACACAGGAAGTTGTAGCTTCCATCTGGTCGTAGCCAGAGAAACCAGGGTAGCAGGGTGGTGTAAGGGAGAACAAGTGTTCTTTGTTATACATGTTGGATCCTGTGTAACTGGAAGTTGGTGCTTCCATCCAGTTGGTGCTAGAACATAGAGGGAGTTGGTGCTTCCTTCTAGTGGGTGCTAGAGAAACTAGAGAGTTGGTGCTCTCAAACAAGTTGCATCTTGTAAAACAGAGGTAGCAGCCTCACATTGAGTTGATGCTCAATTAAAGATGATGTACAGAACTTAAAACACTGACTATCATTTTGAATAAGAAGAGGTTTTCTCCCTTTATGGGTTTCCTCGTGAAAATCTGTCTCTGTGTATACCTTATGTGTGACTGATGCTTTTTACTTTTACTGTCCATATGCTGTATAATGTTGATGATCACTTGAAGAAAGATTAAGAATGTTTTAATTGACTTAAAACTGTTTAAGCTCAATTACAACTGATTCACCCCCCCCCCACCCCACCTCTCAGTTGTCTTAGTAATTTCAACACTAACTGTAAAGATATGAGAGAATCTTTAGATTATTTTATAAAGAAATAAAATCATCTAGAATAAGTATCACCATCGACTGTAAGTAAGTCAAACCAGCAATGGGGGGTTCAACAATATGTGAGATGATATAATTCAAATTTAAAGCATGCCTAGGTCAAATATGTGAAAATTTAGGTGGAAGATAACTTAATCAACTGTGAATTCTACATGATGAATGAAAACCCATAAACCCTCAACATATATTCAAAAACTAGAGTGGTACAAGAGGAAAAAGAGGTCATAAGAGTTACAAAATGAAAGGGATCCCAAAAATTCTCATAGGAAACCTACCCAAGAGTGGTACATCACTAGAGAATCCCTTGAGATCACCCCAATGGCTCATGGGAGGAGTAAAATATTATGATTATGGTAGCTGGTGGTGCCCAACAAGAAACCGACCAAGTTTATAACATGCATATTGATGATAAAATGGTTCTTTTTGCGAGAAATTATGGGATGAAACTGATATAACTGATGAGGATAAAAAAAAATGGAACACTTTGGTGTTGTGCTTCAAGCAACAGATCTTATCTATTTTATGAATTACATAGACAATCAACAACACCCAAATGTAGAAATAAAGAAAAACTTCCTCACATTTTTCAAAACGCAAGATATAAGCCACCTCACAACAAAAAAATTAAAAGAGATCAAGCAACATCTAGGACAAACCATCTGCGAGTATTATAAAAGGTTTAAATATATTTTAAGTCAAATCCCTTATGTAATTGAAGAAAAATTGCTTGTACAATGGTGTGTTGTAATCTTATTGTAAAATATCCTAGTTCCATTATGCATGTATGATATCCAAACATGTGAAGAAGTATTGAAAAAATCACAATACATAGAAATGAATGATTAAGGTGCTTTGACATCATCAATCATTGAGAAATGAATAAAAGAAAAAATTGCAAAACTGCAACAATCAATAAAAAAATACATCTATTTCATGTAAAGAACTATGGTGCATCATTTTTTCTAGTGAAGGACATAAATTTTTTTATTGTAAATTTAACGATGCACTAGATCTAGCAGTTCGAAAAATTCAAATTGAAACATTTTGTGATATATGTGAAGGTGTAAAAAATCATACTACAATATATTTCCGAGGTAATCTAAGGAATTCGTGACCAAAATGGTGCCACATACATGAGGAAAACAACTATTCAACATAGGAGTGTAGGTTGAATGGGAAAAATAGAATAAGCATTCACTTATTAACATAGAAAATCATCCATAACATCAACCAAGGAAATGAAAAAGGCTAAAAATTTCAAGGCCATGGAGGATATCAAGTTCAAGTAAGAGAAAGATGAGGAAATTTCAATAGAGGATGAGGTCGAGGAAATTATTACTACTTAAATTGTTGGAAGGTTGACCAGATGTGATGCAGCACCCCTACCTCAGCAGGGTCTGCTTGACCTCTCGGTCTTTGGATCTTCACTTCCTTTGAGCCGAAATGGTTCTTTTAGTCCCCAATGGAACCTATTAAAAACATATAACCACAGGTCCTTCTTAGGAGTTATACCCACACAAATAGGCGTTGGGCATGAACCTCCACCCTAGGTGACCACCAGCATGACCATGACCTCAACCCCAAAGGACGTGTTGTTATTTCATGTATCGAGGAATTGAGTTACAAGACACCTAGACTCCTCCAAGTCCCAATGTCCCGAAATGGGCTAATGGTACTTAGCTTCTCCCTTATCTCTCCTCTAATGTGACCATCAGCTGTGACCTTGGGCCCAACCTCTAAGTGCATCGGGATTTCATGTATTGGGGAATTGTGATGTAACATGTCTCCTTTCACCCAATAGCTGAAAATGTGATAGTTCTTATGACAGATTGACGATCCTCACTTCCCATGATCCAACGCTCCTGATCTTTCCTCATGAATTGGGATTTCATGATTTATAACCTCCGATCCACAACTCTCTCTACACTCCAACTCTCGAAATGCTGAAATTCCAACCACAAATCAACACTCTCATTGATATTGATCCAATGGATTTTGTTCCCCCTCTAAACTTGCAAACGTTAGAAGACTCCCCTCTAACTTCCTTGAAACTCTACTGGGTCTCACGGTCCACGGGGAATCCTCCGATAATTTCAACTGTTCGTTCATACTCTTGATACTTCCTCACCAACCACTCAATGCCTTCCCTCCTGATCTTAACTCAATAAGGTGACTTAAAATATCCCCCGTCCTTCAAAATATCCAAAGTCTCTTTCCCTTCTGATCTTGACATATGCAACAAAATTCAAGAATCCTAAGGGTTTCTTGCATGCACTCCTTGCGGCCTTCACAATAACCTCTGGTTATCGAACAAATTCAAACTATGCACACTCCTTGCAACATAAGTTATTCAATTGCTTCTTTGGGTTGGAAAATCTAAGACTTCAACCTGGACTACACACACCTTGCATGGATCTGTGATACACTTGCACTTATGATGGTATAAGAACAACTCTATCTCTCCTGAGATTTTCTGAGGTAAAACACAGAAAACTCATCAACGCACTCCTTGCAGAATTTCACTGCACTCCTCACAGGTATTCTCAGGACGAGTATAAATTGAAATTATAATTCTCCTCCTCTCACAGACTTCATACATTTCACATGAAATCATGAGCATATATAGCATTGAAAAAAATGCATAATAGAGTATATAAGTAAACTGTAAACATATTTTTCAATAGATGCAAACAATAACCATAAAACACCATGAAATTGAGTCAAAATATTCTTTACATTAACTCAAGTGTTTTTGTATATCTATTCAATAGCAACATCTATCTACTCATACAAATTATACAACTCTATTCCTCTATGTCCTATGTTCTCCTATGATCTCTTAGCTTCTAAGATTCTACCCTTACAATGAGAATAATGATACAATACAATACATACGAGGGAGCTTTCTAGAGTTTTCCCTCCTACACTCTAAGCTATCTTATCGAATTAAAAGATCTATCTACTTTACATTGATTACATTAAATGCCTCCAACCGACAGATGAGAGCTACGCTCGATATCTGCATTACAATACCCAAACCATAAAAGAAAATATATGTTTCCATATATTACATTAATGTTCCATCTTTTAAAATTCAAAATGTCTTCAAAATGCGTATTGATGCATATCCAATTGTCTTTCACTCGTGCTTTCTTTACTGGTGATGCTCCTACATCAAAATGGGTCTAGATTTCCCAATAAAGGATAGAAATTATCTCAAGTTATGCAACATTTGTGGAGTGGGAGACCACTACCTTGAAGAATGTCTAATTGTGATAGACAAAGTAATAAATAAATGAAATGTAAACCTCTTCCATGCAGTGCCAAAACATGATATTCTAAATTCAAAAAATATCCATGTATTAACACAATCGAAAGAAGGTGAAGAAAATTATCTAGATCCACCAAGTAGACAGAGTGGAGGGGGAAATTCATGTCCCAACTTAGAACACAAAGAAAAATTAATGTGGAAATTAATGGAATTTTTCAAAAACATTGACCAAGATAAAGTAAAGGGAAATGAATGAGGACATGAAAATATCCTAGACACTACGCTAGACAAATTTCTTTATACCCTATAATCTGCCACATATACACAACCTATAAATACATGAAATGTAAACATTAGGATGATAGAGAATCCCAAGTTTGCACAAATAGGGGACTATTGGAGTGAGGAGACCGTTGAGAATATTTCAAACTTTCTGTGAGAATACCATGACCTATTTCTAGTGAAATTTTTAGAGATGAAGGGAATAGCAAGAGACTTAGGTGAGAGGAAGATCCCACTAAAACAAAGAGCTAAGCTAGTGAACCATAGGCCTCGCAGGATAAAGACGAGGTACAAGGAGAAGGTAAAAGATGAAATAGATAGGATGTTGGACATAGGAATCATCAAACCGATGGAATAATCTGAGTGGATCAGTTTGATGGTGGTGTAGGACAAGAAGATAGGAAGAAATAGGATCTACTTAGATCTAATCAAGGAATGCTTACATGACCCATTTCCAACACCATTCACGGATGAGGTACAAGAGACTGTAGGAGGATAGGAAACTTAATCTTTCATAGATGGATTCTTCGAGTAGAATTATATAGGAATCACGCAAGAGGATCAACACAAGACCACTTTTTTGATGGAATGGAGAATTTATCAGTATATAGTTATTCCCTTTGGATTGAAGAATGGTCTTGTGGTGCTTTCTAGGGAAGTGGTTTCAACATTCAAGGAGTTCATCCATAAGTTCTTAGAATTCTACTTGGATGATTGGACGATGTTCAATCTACTAAACAATCATATATTATTTCTTAGGATTATATTGGATTGGTGCAGAAAGTGTCGTATTTCACTGAACTTGAAGAAGTTATTTTTGTGCACACCATTTGGAATTCTATTGGGATATGTAGTGTGCAAATAGGGACTATTGGTAGATCCATCTAACATCGTAGTAATTTTGTAGTTACAACCACCAACATTAGTTAGATAGTTGATGGAGACATTGGGTCATATAAGTTATTACAAGAAATTTTTCAAGGGATATGCGCAAATTGCAACACTGATAGAGAAGATACTAAATAAGGAAGCGAAGTTTCAATGGAATGAATACTGTCATAGGGTGTTGGACACCTTGAAACAAAATTTGGTGACTAAACCGATTTTAATTTTTCTAGATTGGAACAAGGAATTTCATGTACAAACTGACACATCACCCATAGAATTTGGCGCAGTACTATCCCATCCAGGGGAAGGAGACATAGATCAACCAATTATTTTTGGAAGAATGAATTTTTATATAGCAGAGACGAACTACACAACCATGGAACGAGAGGTATTGGCGATGATCTATGCACTACATAACTTCATGAATTCTCTATTGGGGTCTCACTTTAAGATGTATACATACCATTATGTATTAAAATACTTAGTTAACAAGCCAGTGTTAGGGGGGAGAATATGTTGGTGGCTCTTATTATTTCAAGAATATGACTTTAAATTTATAGTGAAACTAGGGAAGTTGAATGCAGGACCAGATCATCTATCCCACATATTTTCAAGGGAAGATGCAAGAAATTTAGATGAAAACTTCCCATATGAGTAGTTAATTGTAGTAAGGATGGTGGATGATTATTTATCGAACATCACACAGTTTCTAAAAACAGGAATAGATCCATTCGAGATGATTGTACCACATAAGAAACAACTAATAGTGAAAGCAATAGACTATCATTTGATTGTAGGGAATTTATACAAGATGGGCCTAGATGGACTATTGAGATGCTCTCTTTTGGAGCATGAAAGGCCAATAATACTTGAAGAAGCACACAATTGAATTGTTGGAGGACATTATGCACTAAGAGAAACTACAAAAAAAAAAAAATTTCATAGGTATTTGATGGGATACACTTCACAAGGATGTGAAGGAATATTTTCAATCATGCAATGTATGCCAAAGAGTCGGAAAGTCATATAGGAGGTACTAAATTCCTTTTAATACATAGGTTACATTGAAATCATTTGATAAATGTGCCATATACATGGTGGGGCTAATAAACCCATAAGAAATAATATTAGGGGTAGGGTAAATCATTATTAAGACAATGTATTTGACAAGGTGGGAACAAGTAGCCCTAGTTATAGACTGTACTGTGGAAACTACTACGTGATTTCTGTTTGAAAATGTAGTCACAAGGTTTGGATGTCTGCACATATTACTCAGTGATCAAGGTACACACTTTCTAAGTAAAGCAATTGTAGAATTCACAGAGGAGTTCCATATTCATCACCAAAAGAGTACTCCATATCACCCTTAGGCCAATGGAAGCATGGAATATTTTAATAATGTCTTGGAGAATGTCTTAAAAAATATTTGCAATGTAGAGAGAGATGATTGGGAATTAATATTTCTTACAGTATTATGGGCTTAAAAGACTACAAGTAAGAAGGTGAAAGAAAAGACACCTTTCAGGTTGGTCTATGGGAAAGAAGCAATAATGCCAATGGATTTTATTCTGGATAGCCTATGCATTGCAACAATAAAAAATCTATCAAACATTGGTGCAATAGAGGATAGGTTGGAACAATTAATACATCTTGAGGAGGATCATTTTGTCATAGGATTCCATCAGTAGGTTTAGAAATCCAAGGGAGAAGTGTAACATACCCGACCACCCAGGTCGATCCATGCTACTCCAGAAAATGCTTTGATACCATATTGCAACATACCCTACCACCCATTTCAGGCCATGTTACTCCAGAAAATGCTATGATACCATATTGTAACATCCCCAACATCCAACGGAGCTATGCCACACAAACAATTTAGAACTGTATGAAAACTAAAACATATACACACATAAACTCTTGTGAAACTTTATATATATAACTCAAATCATAAAAATAAATTATGTAAATGAATAGATTCATGCGGAAATAACAATAACATATACATGCAACATGGATAGGAAATACCCATAAATATAAAGACAATTATAAACCACACGTAGGATAAACCCATAAAAGTAAACACGTAAATAATAATAAAAAATGTAATTTAATACACAATTGACACTTATTTTGGTAATAATATCACCAATTTCATGCATACCTTCCACTAACCTCCCAGCCTTATACCACACTTCCCATCACTATCAGAAGTGGGTCACCCCTGAGCTGGGACTAAACTCCACCTAGTTAAAGGGATTCCTAAACAGGATGACATATCTCAGACAATAGGAAAGACTCTGTCACAAGTGCCAAATCAAACTAACAACCTATAGTCCCTCATTCCTCGCATGCCTATCCCACCCTAGGAAGTGTTCCCCTTCTCTACTCAACAGTCCCTTGGTTGCCCCACTTCCCTTCCAGGGATTCAACAACAATTCAAACAGGAAGTCTCATAGCCTTGTAGCTACAATTTAGTACCTTCAGGAAATCAATTCCCAAAAATTCTCTCACCCAGAGAGAAATTTCTCACAGGCCTGACAACCCACCTCTTCAATATCCCATGGGCCTCAGAACTTTCTTATTCAGTCCAAATCCCAAGCTAACCAAGTATAGGTATAAGTATAACTATGAGTATGGTACAGGTTCAGGTACAGATACTGGTACAAAGAGGTACAAAGTACAACTCAAATGAGTGTGTGAATGATGATGGAATGATAGGAAAATGAACTAAGTTCAAGCTATACGTATGCATATTCCCAACATGACACTTTTCATGTTGGGAGCTACTTTGGCCCACTTGTCCCCATCCTTATAACTTAGGATAAAATAAATATCCATACTTTATACTTTAAGGAATATCAATATAATATTATTTTTTCTCTTAAGCTCCTTAGCTTATCCCTTTTCCTTTACTTTTATCGCCCCCCCTTTACCTAACTAGTGGATTTTAGTCCCCCATACTCTTTTATCATGGTCAATCTACACACAACAATGTATTTTATATTGATGATAAGACGTATACAAAAATAGGCTCACTAGCCTTTAACATCTAGGCTCTCTGGCCTAATTCAAAACATAATCCTACTATCTTATAATAACTAGCTCACCAGCCTATAAACACAACATATACACAAAGGATCCCTAGCCTCAATATCACGCACACTCAAGTTTGTTGCATGCGATATCCTAGAATGTGCACACTTCATCATTTTACTACGTAGTACATGTGCGCACTATACCGTGGAAGGTACATACAAAAATGATATCAAACAATTCACCATCTTAAGTATGTTTGCATTTACATTTACAATTGAGTTCGGCCTAGGGGTATTACAATGCCCTCCCCTTATTTATGCACTATCCTCAGTGCATTATGTACACATATACAACCAAAATTTCATAAATCCTAAAACATATGCGGCTATTCTGCCCACATTGCATCCTCATGCTCCCAAGTAGTGTCCTCTGGACCGTACCAGATCCACTGGACCTTTACAAGACCTATGGATCGATTCCAGAGGTGTTTGATTTTTCAATCCAGAATGTGTATCTAATGTACTTGGAAAGAATCTTCTTGCTCCACCTGAATCAAATTCCAATCAATAACATGATTAGTATCAAGTATATATTTCTTGAGCAATGATACATGTAATACATTATGAACAAAAATATATGCAAGCAATGCAATCATATAAGCTATTGGACCAATCCTCTCTAGGATTTCAAACTACCCACAATAGCAGGCTGCCAACTTTGAACAATTTCCCAACTTCAGGGAAATTTTGTTGGCCTTGACTTTCAAGAATATGTGGTTCCCCACTTTAAATTCCCTGTGAGTTCTTCCCTTATCAACATAGGATTTTTTCCTATCTTAGGAAGCCTTTAAATTTTGTTTTATTTTTAACATTTGCTCCTCCATTTCCCTGAGTAAATCTAGCTCAACCACTACTCTATCTTCTGGGTTATCCCAACTTACCGGTGTGTTTCACTTTCTTCCATAAAGTGCCTCAAATGGGGTCATCTTTAAATATGTTTGGTACCCATTGTTATAATAAAAATCTTCTAAGTGTAGGTAGTCTTCCTATTTTGATGGTTTATCCATAACGTACATCCTCAACATATCATCAATCACTTGATTCACCCTCTTTGTTTATCCATTTGCTTATGGATTATAAGTTGTACTAAAATTCAAATTTGTTCCAAATCCATTAAATAATCCCTTCCAAAAATTTGAGGTAAATTTTGGATATCTGTCAGACATAATTGTGTTGGGTATACCATGTAATCGATCAATTTCTCTCATATAAACATCAACAATGTTGCATGCCTTGTGAGTGAGCTTTACTGGAATAAAATGGGCATCTTTGGTAAGCTTATCCACCACTACCATCATAGAATCATGTTTCTTGTTTGTTCTAGGAATTTTGGTGATGAAATCCATTGTTACAACTTCCCATTTCCACTCAAGGTGTCTATGCTCACCGTTTACCTTTTTACATTCCAAAACTTTGGCAATAAAATCAACTTCTTTCTTCATGCTTGGCCAATAATATTGGCTTTTGATAGCTGCAATAGTTTTCTGATAACCTAGGTGCCCAGCATAAGGTACATTATTCATTTCTCTCAATATCATATTTTTCAATTCATGGGAATTTGGTACATAAATTCTTCCCCTCTATATGATAATTTCATCATTTTCTAGCTTATAGTCTTCAATTTTCTACTACAAAATACCTTGCTGTAATTTTTCCACTAATTCCTTGTATTGCAAATCTGATTTTTCATCCTCCAAAATTCCTTCTTTCAAATCTGATTGGTACATGTTAATGGTTGTAGCATGCAACTCATGCACTCTTATGTTGAGTGTATCAACATTTTGTTCTCTTTCCCCTTGATATGCTTTATATCAAAGTCGTATTTACTGAGAAATTCTAACCATCTGCTTTGCCTAGCATTTTGAGTTAGTTGATCAAATAAATATTTCAGACCATTATAGTCTGTCCTCATCTCAAACCTTTTCCCCATGAGGTAGTGCCTTGTTGGAAGCCAATTCAATTTTTTCAATTGCCCTAAAAGCTTCCTACACCTATGTCTCCTGAACTTCAAATTTATGTCGCATTTCGCAAAAAGACGACACCTTCATTTCAAGCGACATTTGCAAATTTGTTTCAATTTAGTTTTCACGACTAAAAACATGAAAACTCATCCATCGTCATTTGGACTGTTATGATATTCTCATTGATATGCTGATTGGTACTTACCTTTGGTTTATTTTTCGAACTATGTCCATTTGTTTATCATCACTATGATTGCGCAACTTGATTTTTGTTTAATTTATAAGGCATTGAGTTTGTTGATTGATGAATTATACTTGATTATATAGAGGTCATGGTGGATTAAAGTTTTCTTTATGATATGATCCTATTATTATGAGCTCTCGACTTATAGATTTTATAAAATCTCTTGTTGCAATGTTTTATAAACTTGGACTATGCAACAAGCGCATGGGTCAAAGGTGAGTTTGATGTCATGGCAATGTTTTACACTTGGCGCGTTGGTGAAACTTTTGGATTTCATGTTGGTTTGAACTATACACTTGGAACATTAATATAACATATGGTTTTGGTTTTACATTTGATTAATGGCACGTTGAGATGGTTATTCACCGATTCAGGTTGGCCGATTAATATGTTTTAAACGTTATTATTATATATTGAACAACACTGTACTGTGCCATTAATACACTGCATGGAGGTGATAATCCCACCACCTTCGCATGCATTACATTGATTCATTCCCCTTTGAGTGCTTGCAGCTGTTAAGCCCTATCGATTTTTGCTCCTGCATATTGTATTGTTCAAACCAAACCCTACCATGCACCCACACCATGGCTCCAGTTGTAAGGGCTGAGCCCAATGGTAGCTAGGCATTGTTAATGTTTGATGGTGCTTACAGCGACCTGGAGGAATTCAGGTGGCTCCCGTTCATACGAAAGTTTGATGGCTTTAACCCTGGTGTGGCTCGGCAATTTGCATTAACCTTTGATGGCTGCCGAGCCAAGGTTGGGGATGTCCAGTTAGAAATTAATGAGCAATTTCTTAGTTTGGCTACCGGTCTGCCTGCTACTGGTCAGAAATGGTCAAAAAATTGCAAAGTGGAAGATGTCCCATGGACATTACTCTTCTAGTCATGAAAGGTGAGTTCTTGTGACAAGGGTTTGCCTGCAAATATGTTGAAGCAACGTTGGCACGACTTGCTGATGGTAATCAAGCAGTTCATTACCTGCGAGGGCCGGTATGGTTTCGTTTTCTTGTACCACCTTCGGCTACTTATGGTTTTCATGGGTTATATGCCTCACTACTTGCATAGGAATTTGTTTAAAATGTCTAAAAGGTTCAAACGGAACCAGCCGATAACAATCTTTTCCATTTCGGGTTAATTAAAATGCTTATGGTTTATGAGTTGGGGTTACACCGAGATTGTTGGGAGGATTTTCTTAAACGTAATAATTTTGGTGACTAAAGTCCACCACAGGTTGATAAGCCTGTGGTGAGTGAGAGTAAGTCAATACCTCCTGTGCCTTACAATGCTCTGCTGTCTAAACCCCTACCCGATTCACCTATCGACCTACCCGGTTTTGTTACCAGTCATGTCGAAAATACTAAACCTGTGGCTAAAAATCCTAAGACCAAACCTACTGCCAATTCTAAAGGCAAGAAGAACGCTCGGTTAATCTCTCGCATGGCAAGAAACAAACCAAAGCCACCTGTTAATCCTGACCCTATCATGGTTAGTGAATATTCTGACTCGGAGATTGAACGTTACCTGGCAAGTGAGTATCCCTATTCCGAAGGTCTGTGTGACAAACCCTCATACGATTTTGTAAACAATCTACCACCATGTTTACAAAATGATCCTCATTATCTAGACATCAAAATGCCTTGTGAAACCCCTGGTGACTCGTTTAAACTCCCTCCTTCTCCATCCGAAACAACTGCTCCACCATGTGAACAGTGTGGCTCGTGGTTGGAAAGGTATTACCTCGATGTGCCAATGCTGCAGTCCATAATCCATGCTCTAGAAGATCAAGTGGCAAGGCTTACCAGCCAGAAGGCAAAGATGCCATCCACTAATAAGAAGCAGCGAACAACAGGATCGATTTTGTTTAAGAATGTGGAGTCTGCTACAGCGGTTGTGAACTCAAAGCTGGCATAGTCCAAACAGTCGCAATGGTATGATTATCACCTGTTTATATGATGAACTCAGCTCTGTGTATAGCCTCGAGTTGAAATTGGTTAATAAGCATGCATTTGTTGTATATAAGTTTGATTAATCGATTTTCGGATTGGTTTTGATTAGATTTAGTTATGATCTGATTAATCATGATTGGATTTGATTATTTTTGGATACTCTGTTATTTATTGAAGATTGTTCATATCTTTTCTAAACACATGTTATCCCAATTTTGGAACATAGTCAATATCTCATTTTGAATTGGTTATATCATGTGCGATATGGTTGGCAAATTGGTTAGCTGTTGTGATTGTATATTCTATGTTCGGATCAATTCGTATATCATTTTTTTATTATATAACCGAATTGCGAATAGATATGAATAGTGGCCATTATACCTAACCAAATCGATTTGGACTGTTTTTGTTATCAGATTGTAACAAATATATCGTTTGATTTCGATTTGAGGAATGGGATTGATTATATTCAGTCTTACGATTTGTGTCTATAATTAAACTCAGCCATATTCGTTTCGGTTATTTACCCGGTTTATATTAGGAATTCTGTTGATTATATCAAGACCCTGTCTGTTGACTGTGTGGTGATCAATAACTAAATTCGTTTGGTCATTACTCATTGAGTATGATTCCTTTGGAAACAGTTTACCTATCTTTGCATTCGATTGAATGATATCAATTTATTGCTATGACTATAATGAGTCAACGATGGTTATGATCATTATTTTTGTCATGTTTGTTCACCATGTGATACTCAGCAATCAAATTCTATAGCAAAGTTTAATGGATGCTGTTATGCATGTTTCATTTTGATTATAATCGCAACAACCTTTCCATTTTGGATTTTAAGTAAAACAATATGAATTTTACACAGCTGTAACCGATCGATTATGATTAAGTTTGATTATAACTATATCGGTTTTGATTTCATCGTATCTTATACAATACGATTTATTTGTAATTGCAATTGGATATGAAACAATGTGGTTATTGTTTAACCATATTTTATGGCAATTAAAAAGCAGAGCATTCTTATCCTATTTTGATTGCACCTTTTTTTATTTGATTTGATTTGAATTTGTTTGAACTATTAGTAATTCGATTTTAATGTTTATTAAAAGAAAATTAAAGTGGATTGTTTTGAAAAAAAAAAAAAAAATTCATTTAATTTCTATCTGGTCCTGTATGCTATTCTAGGCTAGCTACAGAATCAGATGATTCAGTAGCTAAGTCTGTAGGGTCAATTTTTTATTATTTTGTTACTGAAATATCTCTCTAATTTGATAATTGTATTCTATTGCAGGTAAATTCAAAATTGCAGTTGAGTTTCTGGGCAGTTAGGGGATATTTCAAAGATTTCACTTGCATTTTAGTTGCTTAGTTTAGTTGATTTTGGGATTTTTCCTAGATTATGTAAAACATTTGATATTATCCACAAGGAGGTTTTACCTTGTGAAGAAACCTATATATACTTATGATTTTTGTAATAATGAAGATCCTCATTCGTGGGAGAACAAAGATATGGAGTTATAATATAGACTGAAGCAGAATTTGGTGTTTTGTCACAGCTTTAGCTTTTCAATATATCAATATTTTGTTTTATGTTGTGTATATCATTTTGTTTATGGTTTATGACTACTTTATCTATCTAAATCATGTGCAAATGATATAATTTTGATCACTGTTATCCATATCTTGTCTCTTCCAAATAGATAAAATACATAACAATTGTTAATTTAGTTTGTGAATGATAGGTTTATCTTCTTCATAAATTGAATTGTTATATATAAGTTTTTGCATAACAGGTTTCCCTTATTGCAGGAATTTATAATCACAAGATTGTTATGATTTTCTTTTATGTCTTGTTTGTCCTGTAAAACACTTTAAGGAGCAGCACAACAGATCGTTTACGAGAAGCTTACAGAATAACCGGTGCGAGTTTCCCTCCTCCGACCAGCTTAGAAGTTATCATACACAGGGCAGATTTGGAGCGTTTCCAGGTCAATTAGTATTTTGTTTACTGTTTTTATTAAGTAGTTTAATATAGATATAAGTTTAATTAGATTTATATTAGATTGTTTAATTTCAGTAAATATATTAGATCGTTTAATTTCAGTAGTTTTTATTTCTTTTTCATAAAATATAAAAATCAAAAA
>SNQJ01S0089761.1:21610-33131 GCA_010110895.2 Picea sitchensis
GATTATGCCAATCAATCAACCAATGAAATCAATGGTAAGTGTATTAATCATTCGCGCGAGCAATAGTTATGCAATAGTTTTAAAACCAAACACACAAATCGAAACCAATACCAAGTGTTGTATGAAACGATTCACACCAAGGGTTTAACCAATGTGCCAATGAATTGATCAAATAACATGTAAATCCAATCACCCATGCATCACAAACTCAATCACTCATGAAACGAAATCACATAATCAATCAAAGAATGTCAAATGAGTACAGATCAAAAGGTCTTTCCAACTGTATAATGATAAGTAAAATGTAAACGCAATGGGCATATCGACAAGAATGATAACGAAAATTCAGTGATGATTTTAATGCGGCTTCGAAAACCAATTTTTCACGCTTGCAGTCGTGAAAACAAGAACGAAGGTAAGTGTTCAAATAGTGTAAAAAATAAAAGTGTCGTTTTAATTGAGAATTGCGACGAAAAATTAAGGTTTGCAAAACACTGGTGTAGGCAACTTATAAGTACAGTACAAAAATGTGAATTGCCTGCCAACACAAGGATTTGGTGGATGGATAGGGTTAATTTTAGTCTTTTTATTGTAGAATTTGCTTAACCAGTTGTTAGTCAATACATGCATTAGTTTACTTTTTATATGTCATGTTTTAATTATGTTTTCAAGCATTTTTCTTGTCGTATTTTGAATTGTTAAAATAAGTATAGCATAGTTTCATTTTATATATTTTCTTTCTTAGAATTAAATTGCAATTACAATTCTTAGTTAATGATTGAATCTACTTATGAATTTTTCTTACATAGTGTAGAAGTACAGTTATTATCTCGTTGTATTGTTGATGGTTAACTCATGAATATGCAGGGTAATTAATATTGTTTCTGTAATGGATAAATTCTCATTGGATTGTTTAATCCATACCTTTCACTTTGCTATTGAGATCAGTATTGAAATTATACCACTTGAATTATCCTTTGTTGTCATCTACCATCGAGATATCATACGACACTAGAGACATTCACACAACCACCAACACTATATTTGAGTTTTCATAGGTTAAAAGATAGTTTTCCTGTTTTCATAGGTTAAAGGATAGTTTTCTTGTTTTCATAGGTTAAAATATCTAGTTTCTTTCTTTCATAGATCAGAAGATATAGTTTCTTTCTTTCATAGCTTAGAAGATATTTTTATTACTGCTGTAGGATATATAGTCTTTTGCTTTGATAGGTTAGAGAACAATTTGCTTATCATAGATTAAAGGTTATTTGTTAGTTCTTTCTTGCTTTAAATTAAATAGATTTCCTTTCATGAATTAGAAATAGTTTTGAAGTTTGAATTAAGAATATAGTCCACTTGCCTCTTAGGCTAGATAGTTGTTCAATGAGAAGTTTTTATTAGATTACTTACAATAGAATTTGTCTTAGAGAAGTTAGTTGCTTACTTGCTTTAATAGGTTAGTTAGTTGTTTTGTTTACTTTCTTTAATAGGTTAGTTAGTTGTTTTGTTACTTGCTTTAATAGGTTAGCTAGTTGTTCTTGTTTGCTTGCTTTAGTAGAATAATTGCTTACTTGTTTATTTACTTGATTTCATATGGTAGTTTCTCATTGAATGTAGGTTGGGAAGTTAAAGTAGTTTGCTTTTGTTATTTTCTTATTGTTATGCTTCATAGTTGCTTTTTCTTATTGTTATGAACTAATTTTCTTTACATAGGGTTTTTACTTTCTTTCTTAGAACTATCCATCGAACCTTGGCCCAAAATTACTTAGGTTACACAGTTTCAAGTTGCTTCGTAGGGTTTGTTCATTAGATAGCTTTTCTTGAATAGACTAGCCTTTAGATAGTCACTTCCTTACTTACACTATACTACTACTAGCCCTTCTACCTTTGGCATATATTTTGCTACAAATCTAAGTTTATTTACCCCAGGTTGACAATTTAATTGAGGGTTTTTAGTGTGTTTTTAGTGCATATAGAACAATTTTTGGCGTCGTTGTCGGGGAGTTGTCTTAAGGTAAGAAGTATTTAGAAAATAGATCATTCCTAGACCTTAGCATTACATTGGTGGCGGGGGAACTTTAAGATGAGAGGTAAGAACCTGTGCATTTGCTATTGCAGGCTCCCCCGAACCTAATGATAGTTTTTCTTTTTTGTTTTTGTTTACTTTCATGAATAGACCTAGAAACCAAATGGTAGTTTTTTCTTTTGTTTTTGCTTTCTTTCATGAATAGACCTAGAGATCCAAAAGGTATATACATTAGATCTAAATCATATCTTTCAATGAAGGTTTCTTTCGACATTTTTGGGGGAAGAGATGTTCCACTTATAAAATCTGTAGACCGATACCGAAAAATAGGAGCTAGCTCAACTCAAAGAGATAAGGTAGTCTCTGAAGAGACTAACATAGGGAGCACTATAGAACAAGAAATTGAAGCATCGATTATATTGGGACATGAGACAAGACCACTCGAGCCTTCCGTAGAACCAAATAATGCAACCTTTTCTTTTACACCACCACCAGGAGATCCTAATTTTGAGGATATCATGGACCCTGAACGGATGAATATTTGTTTTGGTAGTTCAACCAATGTAATTATCTCTCAAAATGACACAGAAACTTTGGCACCAATAGTCTCGACTGACTCGAGTAGAGTCCCAGACATCTAATCCATAGGAAGACCTTTTCGTCAAAGGGAAACCTTGTTCTCTTCAAAGATAAAACCACCTAGGTACTCTCTTTTTGGAAACCAAGCCAATATGGATGATCAGGAGGACCATAACAATGTAAGACATGAGGACGAAGAAGAAACTAGAAACCAAACCGAAACTACCTTCAAGTTTCCGATTTTGGACACCACTCAAAATGTCAACATGAAGAATATTCCTCTCTCAACACTGCCTACCTTTTATGGTAAAAACAATGAAGATCCGTACACCTTCCTATTTGAATTTGACATCTTGTGTAGGAGCTACAACTACATACAAGATGCCCAGAAACTAAAACTCTTTCCTACCACCCTCAAAGACTCTGCACCAAGATGGTTCATGCGGTTGGGAGAATCTAGTATTAGGTATTGGGAAGCCATGAAAGACATCTTTCTTAAGAAGTACCAAGACTACTGCAAGACCAAAGAGTCTCATAATGAAATATTTAAAATCCAACAGTTAGAAGATGAGACCCTTGAAGATTATATGGAAAGATTTGGTTATATCTCCCAGAAGTCAAAATACCATGACCTCCCAGAGGATGCAATTAGGGCTCTTTTCCTTAAGGGAATTTCAGAAGAATATCTAGAGATTCTTAACCTGATGGAATCAGGTGACATATCCCATAAACCATTTGCCGAAATATGTGAAATGTGTAAAAATTACTCAAGGAGTAGAGCCAAAATAGGAAAGAATGTTCAAGAGCCTGACAATAGAAGCTTAAAACCAATTAGATCAGGTGGTATCATGTGAGCAGAGATAGGGAAATTTTTAGAAAACTTTAAGAATGACATCTTAAGGATAATAGGTTCCCATTTGGACACCCTAAAAATAAAAAAGAATTAGGAGGAGGAAAATGCAGCAATGAGCATATATTGCCCAAGATCCAGGAGGAAACATTCCTCAACGGAATGCTCACTAGATAACATTTTAGTTTGTGGATTTTGTACAGAAGATCATGTGACTGAAAAATGTCCATCATTTCCCGGTTTATTAGCCATCTATAGGAGTGGATATCCTGTGGAGTCTTCTTATGCACCTAGGAGGCCATGGCCGCCTAGGAACCAACCCACATACCTGGATCTACAATCTCAAGTTCCACTTTATTATCAACAACAAAAACAGTGGAACCCAACAGGTTGGAAAAAATGGTCTAGTTAGTACTAACATCCTTTGTTTCAAGGATAGAGAGGAGGACATAACTAAAGAAACCCTCAAGTCCACCTATGTGTATGTCCAACCATCATTATCCTCAGTTCCCACCGAACACTCCACAACTTCTGCCAGGTTTTTTCCCACCATATTTACCTCCTATTTCACAACAAAAATCGCTATAATATCAAAATGAAATCTCCCTGAGACCAACACTATTACTGACACAACCAGTGTCGAATCCCAATAATAATCCCCCTCAACCTCTTCACAATGTTGAGATGTAGGTCTTCCTGACATATGTTATCACTCATGTTCCATTACAGGGAATTCAACTAAGATCGAGAAAAGTTCTGGAGAGGAAGACACCTTTAGTAGTCATCCAAGAAGAAGAAGAAGAAAAAACCACGAAACAACCCACGGATGCCACTAGGTGGGAAGATGTTATTATCTTGAAAAATCAAGAACCCAAGCTTCCCCAAAATGAACCTTCACAAATTACGAAGGTCCCTCCTTATCCAGACCGATTGGTAATCGAGAAACCTACCACATTGGTAATCGAGAAACCTACCACCTGACCAGAATTTGACATTTTGAATGAATTGAAAAATATTTGTGTCAAGATTCCCCTACTTCAAGCCATCAAAGACATTCCAATCTACATTAAGGTAGTCAGATAATTGTGTATCAAGAATCCAGGTAGGAAGTAAAAAGATCCCTCTTCAGTACACTTAATAGGAGGACTTTCCGAATACATATCAGATCATCCAAAACTAACAGAGTATGGGAACCCAGGAAACCCCGTAGTGACTATAAATATTAATGAGGTCTCCATTGGAAACACTCTCATAGACATAGGGGAAACCATCAATGTTATGACCACTACTACCTTGGAACAATTACAGTTACAACCTCTTCTTCGACCTACCCCAACCATTTTGGAATTAGTAGATAAAACTAGGGTTATACCTAAAGGAATTTTAGATGATATCATGGTTACTTTAGCCTCGTGGGAGTACCCAGTAGATTTTCTTGTTATTCACTCAAAGGATCTTGCCAAAGGCCATCTCGTCATTTTGGGAAGACCTTGGCTAGCCACAACCAATGCATTTATTGGCTGTAGAGAATGGGAAATGAGCATCTCAAATGGTCTCTCTATCCAGAAGCTCACCATTTACCCTCCAATTCAACCTATTATGGAGAATCTATGGTGTCTTGAATGTCCATACAAGAATGAGGATTGGGAATAACCCATATTGCCTAGTGACCATGCATGGGAACTTAAGGAGAACACAACATAAAATGTGCTAAACCAGTTTATTTCTGCTATCATATGTGTGGATTTTCCACAGTATTTTCCCCAATTTGAGTACATGTTTGGGGAATAATTTCAAGAACAATTAAACCCATCCATTTTTTCTTCGACATCTTTTATTTTCGAGATAGAAGAGTCTTCCATGTCTTACACTATGCCCTACAATATTAGTCCAGGAAATGTTTTACATATAAACTCCAGGCTAGATGAAGACCAACATAAATAGTTAGTAGATATCCTTAAAGAAAAATCAGGATCATTTGCCTAGGAATACACTGACATGAAGGGTATACACCATAACACATGCATCCATCACATATATATCCAAGGGGAAGTAACACCTATTAGGCAATCCTAGAGAAGGATGAACCCAACACTTAAACATATAGTCAAGGAGGAGATCCAAAAGTTGTTAAATGTCGGATTTATCTATCCCATCTCTGATAGTAAGTGGGTATCCCCACTTATAGTGGTTCCAAATAAAGTGACCAGGAAATGGAGAATTTGCTTTGATTTCCGGGAACTCAACAAAGCCACTTTGAAATATTACTTTCCTCTCTCTTTCATTGACCAAGTTCTAGATACCTTGTCTAGAAATAAGTATTTTTCCTTTCTAGATGGGTACAGTGGGTACAATCAGATTCTTATAGCACCCGAGGACCAGTAAAATACTACCTTTACTTTTCCTTGGGGCACCTATGGCTATAGGGTCTTACCATTTGGATTGTGTAATGCTCCTGCCACATTTCAATGAGCAGTATTAGTGATATTTGTCGATCTTATTCATGATTTTGTGGAGTTCTACATGGATGAATTCATAGTCTATGGTAACAATTACCAGGAATCCTTCGACAACCTAGAAAAAGTCTTCATCAGATGCCATGAAATGAACCTATATCTAAGTCATGAAAAATGCAAAATGTTGTTAATTGAAGGAGTGGTTCTAGGACATCATGTTTCATCTAAAGGGATAAAAATCAATCATGCAAAGATTGAGGTCATCATCAAACTTCCACCCCCCAAGACTTAGAAAGAGGTGAGAATTTTTCTTGTACAAGCCGGATATTACTGGCGGTTTATTGAAAATTTTACAAATATTTTTGCACCTATGTTTGGATTACTAATAAAAGATGTTGATTTTGTTTCGACTGAGCAGTGTCAAACTACCTTTGAAACCCTGAAAACTAAGTTGTCTGTGGCACCCGTTCTTAGAGGGCCCAATTGGAATCTCCGTTTTCATATATCCACTGATGCCTCCGACACCGCAATAGGAGGGGTATTAGGGAAGAAAGAGGACCACCAGTTCTATGCCATTTATTTTGTGAAAAAGAACTTGTCCCCTGCCGAGTTGAACTACACAGTCACTGAGAAAGAATTCTTTGCAGTTGTTCATGCTATTAACAAGTTTCGTCATTACAGTAAATGTTATGAAGTATTTGTACACACCAATCATTATGCCATTAGACTCCTCATGAATAAACCTATAACTAATGGCCAAGTGACCAGGTAGCTTTTGTTATTGCAAGAATTTAATATCACTATGCTTGACTGACCTGGAAAGGATAATGTAGTAGCTGATTTTCTTTCCCGAATAAAAAATGAGGATGATGACATCCCTTTAGATGATGAGCATCTTTTTCCCCTCTCTGTCAATACTCCATGGTTTGCAGATATGGAAAACTATCTGGCCACTAGGAAGTTACCGTCTCATTTGTCACCCCATGAAAAGCAGAAAATTATTACATAGAGTGCTAATTACTCTTGGGTTGGTCATGATATTTTTCGCATAGATATTGATTTGATTATTCGTATATGTGTCTGAGAGGACGAGGTACCTGAAATACTACAAAGTTGTCATGATGGACCATGTGGTGGCCATTTTTTTGACAAACATACAACATATAATGTGTTACATTCGGGTTACTATTGGCCTATCATTTTCAAATATGCTGCCAAGTATGTGAGAAGTTGTGATAGTTGTCAAAGGATAGGAAGACCTATGTCAGCTGAAGAAATGTCTTTGCATGCCCAATTTATGATAGAACCCTTCGAAAAATGGGCCTTCGATTTTGTAGGACCAATTTCACCCATGTCCAGTAGGAATAACTATATTTTGGTTTTTACAGACTATGTCACCAAGTGGGTAGAGGCAAAATCCCTATTTAGGGCTACAGAGAAGTCTGTTGTCGAATTTATCTATGAATACATATTTACCCGCTTCGATGTCCCTCGTGAAATTGTTACTGACCAAGGCACTCAATTCAATTCCAAGCTGATGAAAGAGATAACCGATAAATATGGGATTAAACATTGCAAATATTCTCCATATCACCTGAAAGCCAATGGTCAGGTAGAATATACAAACAAAGTGATGGAAGCCATCTTGACCAATACTATTTAATTACATCGCAAAGATTGGGTCGATAGGCTCCCAAAGGTTTTGTGGGCATACCGGACTACCTAGAGGAATACCACTAGGCATACCCCTTATGAGCTAGTGTACGGGAAACAAGTACTTTTACCAATATAACTCCAAGGACCTTCTGTATTGCCGAAGAATTAGGATTGAAATTGGATGAGGCTCAGAAGCAACGAGCCCTACAATTGAATGAGTTGGATGAAATCAGGCAAGATGCCATCCAATGGACAATATTAGTCCAAAACCAGAGGAGCAAGTGGCATGACAAGTTTATTAAGAAGAAACACTTCCAACCTGGTGATTGGGATCTGTTTTTTTATTCCCAATTAAAAACCTTCAAAGGCAAACTCACCACCCAGTGGTTGGGCCCTTACGAGGTAGACACTGTATATGAAAATGGAGTTGTAAAAATTAAAACAATTGACGATGGACAAGTCTCCTTTGTGGTAAATGGAGACCGACTTAAATTTTATCATAAGACCATTTCCAGAGAGGATTTTCTACAGGTCATGTCAATTGAAAAATCATTGGCCTTATTAGATGGGGAAGTCCCCCCTTGTTCTTGAATTTTTTTCTGAATTTCCTACTGTATATATGTAAATAGTTTTTGAATTTTGTTAATAAGACAATTCTAGAGATTTCTGTAATTATTTATTTCACCAAGAGTACACAGTTTCAAGGATCTTTCTTCAAAAAATGTTACACTTGAATTTTGTGTCTGCTAAAGCATCAAATGATTATTGACTTACTGTAATTAGCCATATTTTTGCAATAATTCTCATTTTTAGGCATTCTAAAGTAGTTTCTCTTGAAACTCTTCACCAATGTATAAGGAAGTGATACCATAACTATCAAGCCTAGAGGTCTCTCATACAGTTTTTCCAAGAAACCTGAGTAAGTGAGTCAAGTGTCTTTATCAACGAGTAACAAGGAGGTCTTATTAGCAGTTAGTCATGGAAACATCACAATAAATACAAAGGAAGAAAGTAAGTTGAGCCTAGAGATACCTTTCTATTCTTTCTCAATGGTACCATCCATTACACCCTAAATAGCTTGATTATATCATATCTTTAGATAGGCCACATTCTCTTAAGTACCCCTTACATTAGGACAATCACTAAGTAATATAACAAAAAGTCATCCTCTAACATAAATACCATCCCAATTTAAAATATAAAGAAAAAGTTGTTTTCAGAGCTGTTCCCCCATCTTCTTGGATAAAGCAATCTTATACTAAAACCTAAAAAGATGGAGGGCCAGTCTATGAGCATGTAAGAGGCTAACCCGTCAGATACTGAACAGGTCTGTTGGAAATGGGTAACGACATGTGGTATGACTAGGTAAACCCATCTGAGTACTTAACAAGATTGCTGGAAGCAGGGCATTCTACCTAGCGAGGATGGTAATTTGACAAAAATAAATAATAAATTTAAGTTTGTCCTAATGTACGACATTACTTGCAGACAAAGTTGACATGAAATATGTGTGGTTAAGCTAAGGTTAATGAACTCCATAAACTTTCCATTGGGAAATAACTCTAAGACTATCTTGAAACTCTCTTGCCTACCTCTTCTTATATATATATAGGATCTCTTATCCTATAGGTGGGGCCATATTCTAACCATCTCGTCAGACCAATATGTGAAATTTATTTCTACACTTGACATACTATAAATCTTCGTCTATTGGGGGATACTGACTAGTTTCTTATACATTTGATTGTGAGGTGTCACAATAATTAGGTGTGGGGGAGGGGTTCATGAGATGAGAAATGATCATTTACTAGAGAAATAAATCTTTGCAAGACTTTTTGTATTATTTCTATGATATCGGTTATTACATTAATAGTCATGTTATGTTTGAAATGTTAAACTCCTGTGTGCTATAAATTGCCTAACAGACCACTCTTTATCGGTTTATCTTTCATTACAAGATGTACATTGTAGGTTTGACAATACATGTTTTATGATTTCCATAACCTATTCATTATAGGTTTTGACATTATATTTCATATGCAAGAGGATTGAGTGAGAATGATGGAAAAATCAACAACCAGGGAGCATTCTGCCTCTTCTCATTTACCACTGTGATTGTCAAAAACACTTTAAATTTGTAGGCTATCTATTATAAGAAGTGAAAATGTACTTAACACAGAGGTACCATATGAAGTACCGTATGAGGTGCCATATGAAATGTCGTATGAGGTGCCGAACGAAGTCCCATATGAATTATACACCAGTAATTGTCCTAGATTCTAGGTAACCATAACTCAATTACATTCAATTGAATTGGTTGTAGGAAATTGATTGAAGATGTTTTATATGTTCATGATCAAATGTCCAAGTCAAAAGACTTGGACATTGATCTAACTGTGCATCATTACATTTCCCCCAAAAAATGAGCCTCCGAATTTGAATTTTCCACACATGGAAGCCCGTGCGCACATGTGTGCAACTTACTCCACTACAGGCACATTCAAATTGGGTTGGGAAACCATTATCTCCATTCTCCCTCGCCATTTTCTTTGCCCTATGTTAAGAAATCATGCCCAACCTCTACCATTTCTTTCCCTGTTCAAATCACGCTCAGACTATGCCCAATTCGTGCCATCTCTTGGCCTTTTCGCACCCTTTCCTGGTGAATTTCACCTTTGCCACAATGCCTAGCAAGTATGAACCCTCTTCCTATGCGGATCTCTTTGCCATTCCTGAATTTTTACAATGCAGAGAGGTGTTTTTACGCGCAGGTTGGGGGCCATTTTTGTCTAACTTGTAGGGCCACAATGACGGCCTCTCCATGCAATGTTCCGTAGGTTTCAATGGGAAGAAAACATGCGTGGGGTATCTTTCCTTTGAAGTCTCAGAAGAATCCATTGTTGCAGCTAAGAATCTCCCAAGAATGGGATATAGATTGTTCAAAAACCACCAACTTCTGCGCTCAAGTTATAACAGGGTTTTTAAGCCCAAATTCGAGAACATATCAGGAGCAAAAGAATATTCTAGGGAGTGTATAAAGGTGGAATTGATCAACCCTCTCATCATCATCACAAGGTTGATTACATGAGAAATTAGATACTCCACTTTCAAAGCTTATCATTTCAGATTGCTGGCTAATTTTCTGTTCAACAAACCTTTAAACTTCCCCTTCTATTTTCTAAAAATCTTGGAGAAGATGTCCTCTCAAGTGAGGAAGAATGTGACTAACCCCAAAAATAGTCTCTTTCACCATGGCTTGATCAAACTCCTTGTTCTAGCCAAACTAGAGAAACAGGGGAAAACTTGGGATGCTTTTATCTACCAATTTGCAAACCCTCACTTGACAATTAGGACCGGATTAAAGGTTTTTTGTTAGTTCTTTCTTGCTTTCAATTAAATACAGTTCCTTTCATGAATTAGAAATAGTTTTGAAGCTTGAATTAAGAATATAGTCCACTTGCCTCTTAGGCTAGATAGTTGTTCAATGAGAAGTTTTTATTAGATTACTTGCAGTAGAAGTTGTATTAGAGCAGTTAATTGCTTACTTTCTTTAATAGGTTAGTTAGTTGTTTTGTTTACTTGCTTTAATAGGTTAGTTAGTTGTTTTGTTACTTGCTTTAATAGGTTAGCTAGTTGTTCTTGTTTTCTTGCTTGTTTATTTACTTCCTTTCATAGGGTAGTTGCTCATTGAATGTAGGTTGGCAAGTTAAAGTATTTTTCTTTTGTTATTTTCTTATTGTTATGCTTAATAATTTCTTTTGCTTATTGTTATGAACTAGTTTGATTTACATAGGGTTTATACTTGCTTTATTAGAACTATCCATTGAACCTTGGCCCAAAAGTACTTAGGTTACACAGTTTCAAGTTGCGTAGTAGGGTTTTCTCATTAGATAGATTTGCTTGAATAGATTAGCCTTTAGATAGCTACTTCCTGAGTTAGGCTATACTACTACC